>SJYC01143031.1:0-11880 GCA_006408675.1 Madoqua kirkii
GAGCTCAGAAGAAAATTATCATTTGAAACGTCTTTTTCTGATGATGGTAATTATAATAATTTGAGGATGAGCAGGTACTTTTTAAGATGGTATTTTATACCAGCGCCTAAAGGAATGTATTTTGTTTTTTTTCTAATCAGAGAAAAGAAAATGAAATTTCTACCTTATGTCTTTTTTTTGCCATGATGTTCTACTTGGTCATTTTATTTTAGTCAATGATTAAAGATCGAGTTAACAATTTTACAACATCTTTTCTGCACTTTATTTCTTTCTAAAGTTTCTTGTACTTCATGGCCTTTTTACTTTTATGGGTAAAAAGAAAGAAAACACACAGTTATATAAGCCTTAAAAGTATCAGCATGAGTGTGACTGCAAAGCAACACAGCTGTTTAAGATCCACACTGTAGAGATTTGTACCCAAGAAACAGCCATGGTCTTCCTATGGGGACACCACACACACACACGACAAAGTGCCTGCCCCAGCTCCAAACTTTCTGCAGGCGTTTCTTGGAACCTGCTCTTTTGAAATCTTGGGTGATTCATTGTAATATTTTCAGTGATGGCAAGATATGTTTCTTTTAATGAGCATGTGACAGGTGGAAATATAAAAGGCTGGTGCATATGGTAGGAAGTCAAATTGGAGGATGCTGTTTGGGCAAAAAAACCACAATGTTTTTCCAGAAAGTGCACAGTGATCTGGAATACAGTAATAAGGCTCATCAGTTGGGAGGATACATTTTATTAATTTCAATTTGCATGAAATTTCTCAGACACATGTCATCTTCTACGCCATTATCTCAAGCATCTGCTTGCCCTTGTGGGATGACCTTGGCCGAGAACTGAGCTGTCCATGTCTGAGACATGAGAGAGGTCTGCCTCCGCCACGCCATGTCTTTGCGGTGGTGATTGCATGGGCCCTTGTCGCACTGGCACGGGGGCTTTACTCTGGGCTGGAAACACAGCTCCTGGTAGCCATAATGTCTCGGAAATCCTTGATTTCATTCAACTGCCTTCAAAAAGTCAGATAAACAATCTTTGTGGTTTAATTTTTCATGCAAGTTCTATATTCTTTCCAGAAATTTCTGCTTCATTTGAAGTTTTAGTCCTCAAATTTTCTATCCCTTTACTTGAATTTTACACTTCCACTATAGTACCTCATGCTCTTGGTCAGTTGCTAAGTCACATCTGACTCTTTGTGACCCCATGGACTAAGTAGCCCACCAGCCACCTCTCTCCATGGGATTTTCCAGGTAAGAATGTTGTAGGGGTTTTCCATTTCTTTCTTCAGGGAATCTTCTCTACCCAAGGATCAAACCTGTGTCTCCTGCATTGACAGGCAGATTCTTACTGAACCACCAGGGAATCTTGTATTTGAATGTCCCACATGTGTTCACACCAGTCTCTAGAGCTGTTTTCTGTATCGTTCTTGGTTTACCTCTATTGAGTCTGTCTGATCTCAGTTTATATGTGGTTTGAAGATCTGCATGTGATTTAAAGATCTGCCATAAGTCTTCTGTAAACAACAGACACTCCATTCTGCACCAACACAGAACTATACGTGCTTTTCCTAACCCTCATTCCCACCATCAGTCAGGCTGACCTAGTACATAGGAAGCATGTTGTAGTGTGTTCTGTTGCAACATGCCTCTTCTACTCACATAAGCCACACATACACACACACACACATACACATGCCCCAAGCCTTCCAGTCCCAGCTTGGATTTGAAGAGAGCAAATAGACACACACTCATAGGTTCCTAGTGCTTCAAGCCACTTCAAAACATTTAATGGTCCATTTTATAGCCAACAAAGGAAGTATAGCAAGTCTAGTTTCTGTACTTTACAGAAGACCCTACAGCTAACTGAGGTTCAATGTCTCATCCAGTGTCACCCAACAAACAAGTGCAGTGATGTAGGTCTCTCCCTTCTGGTCTAATAGCCCATCCCCTAGATTTACAACATGGGAATTTCACCATGGAGCTGGTCTTCCATGTGATGTGTCAAAACCAGAGCGTGGTGATGATAGAATAGATCACCCAGGGAAAGCATGAATCTGCTAGCCTGGAATAATTATATGGAGGCCCTGAATGCTACCAGGGGTCTGTTACTCAGAGAGAGCACATGGGATAAATATTCAGAAGGTAGAAATGATATTAGTCCATCAGGTGAGAGAAAAGAGCACAAGAATATGAACACTGCTCACCAAGATTTAAACAAAGCCAACAAACCGACTGTTTATCTGAGAAGGGATGAACAGTTGGCAAAAAAATCTACAGAGTGGTAACCAGAATTAAGGAATCCCAGAGGAAGCTCTTGGTGGCCAAGTGTATGTAGCCAGTTCGCTTCTAAGTTCCTTACATCCATTATGATTGAGTTTTATCTCCTTAAATCAGGTAAGCATTGTTGTTGTTGCTGTTAAGTCACTAAACCATGTCTGACTCTTTTGTGACCCTATGGACTGTAGCCCGTCAGGCTCTTCTGTCCATGGGATTCCTCAGGCAAGAAGAGTGGAGCAGGTTGCCATTTCCTTCTCCTGGGGATCTTCCTGACCCAGGGATTGAACCCACATCTCCTGCATTAGCAGACGGATTCTTTACCACTGAGCTACCATGGAAGCAAGCGTGTTACGATCCTCATTTTATAGATGATAAAACTGAAGTTCAGAGAAGTTAAGCAACTTGGCTAAAGTCACATAGCTAAGAAGTGACAGAGCTGGGAGGAAAACCCAGGACTGACCAAGGTGAAAGGCCATCTTCCTCCCTAACCTCTTTTCCTACAAAGGAGCCTAGAGGATTTGGTGGCTGATATTCTTGGAACTAAGAAGCCTGGAGGATTTGGTAGTTGATGTTCTTGGAACAAAGAAGCCATTGTTCAGCTTTCATGTGTTTTTGTTGAGTGAAAACAAACCACAGTTTAGTTGTTATGTTGCCACAAACCTGACCCCTGGAAGCTAAATTAATACTGAAGAGCAGCAAGGCAAATAATAAGGGATTTGGCCAAGTGCTGCTATTCAATTAAAGTGGTAAGTTTCCAAGGGGTTATTTTGCTGAGTTCTGAAAACCTGACTTGCAATAATTTATACTGGGCTCTTCAGAGAACCTCCAAGAGAAATCTGGAGATCATTTTAAGATCTTGGCTGATGGAGAGATAAAGAGGGCTGTGTAGCGATGAGCAAGCAGTACAGAACCAATAGAGCACCCTAGAATTTGATCCTGAGTGTAGTGGACCTAGTGAGAACAAGTGCGTGGCCCCAGAAGGGCCATACTGACCAGGGCTAAGCAGTAGGCTCAGAACCCAGACACCAAGAAAAGCTAGAAACACGGGGCACACATGCCAGGGAAGCTGACTGTGGAGTGAGGCTCTGACAGCTATGTCCTGATGCTCAGGAAGACCAAGATGAACATCTCCCTGTTTCACAGACAGGGGGGTAAAGAGAGGGGCAAGTGAGAGAGACATAGTGAACAAACCCAGCACAAAGAGGGGAGATCAAGGGAGTAAACTTCAGGACCCAAACCCAAGGCAAGCAAATCAGAGACAGGACCCTACTCCCAGGAGTAGTGAAGAAAGGAAACAAGCAAAACCTTGTTTCTGGGTCTAAACTCTAAGGCTGGAGGTCAGGGATAAAAAGGCTGACCACGACAAGAGTTGTTGCTCACTCAGTTGTGTCTGACATTGTGTGACCCCATGGACTATAGCATGCCAGCCTCCTCTGTCCTCTACTATCTTCTAAAGTTTGCTCAAATTCACATCCATTGAGGTGGTGATGCTATGTAGCCATCTCATCCTCTGCCGCCCTTCTTCTGCTCTCAATTTTTCCTAGCATCACGGTCTTGTCCAATGAATCAGCTCTTTGCATCAGGTGGCCAAAGTATTGGGGCTTCAGCATCAGCGTCAGCATCACTTCTTCTTATGAAGATTCAGGGTTGATTTCCTTTAGGATTGACTGATTTGATCTTGCTGTCTGAGGGGGCTCTCAGGAGTCTTCTCCAGCACCACAATTCGAAAGCATCAATTCTTTGGTGCTCAGCCTTCGTTATGGTCCAACTCTCACATCCATACATGACTACTTGATAAACCATAGCTTTCACGCTACAGACCTTCGTTGGCAAAAGGATATCTCTGCTTTTTCGTACACTGTCTAGGTTTATCACGGCTTTCCTTCCAAGGAGCAAGCGGCATGAATTTCATGGCTGCAGTCACTGTTATCACATTAGGGGATAAAAGCAGATTCCTGGGAGGGCCATGCTATTTGTATTTTTTCCCTAGGGCTGCTGTGACGGATTATAAACTTGATGATTTAAAATAGTGGAAATTTGTTAACTTAAAGTTCTGGGGGCAAGAAGTCTGAAGTCAGCGTAGGCAGGGTTGTGGCCCTCTGAGGCCTGTAGGGTGGGGTTCTTCCTGGCCTCCTCCAGCATCTGGTAGCCCCAGAAGCTCCTTAGCTTGAGGCAGCATCACACCAACCTCTGCCTCCATATTCCCATGGTCTTTTCCCCATGTCTTCACACTGCCGGCTCTTTCTGTGTGTCTATCTCTGTGTTCAAATTTCCTCCTTTTTTTTTTTTTTTTAATAAGGACAAAAGTTAGATGAGGGACCTCTCAATGAGTTCACTTTATCTTTGTAAGAAACTTATTTCCAAATGAGGTCCCATTTCAAGGCACTGGGAATTAGGACTTCCTCGTGTTTCTTTGAGGGGACACAATTCAACCTATAACACTTTTCTTCCCTTTCTGCTTCCTTACCAGCTTGGTTATGCTCAACCCTCCTTTTGTTCTCCCTGGAAGAGATGAAGGGTCCCTCTGGTGATGGTGATTGTCCTTGGTTTCCTAGTTCCTCAGAATGAACAGGCAAAGCAAACTTCCAGCAAATGCTCTGTTGTTAAAAGCTATGCCAGTGGGTGCTTTTAGATACTGCTGAGAGGGCTTTCCGTTCTCAGTGTGGAGAACAAAGTGTCTTCTTCCTCGGATGTTCTGTCCACTATTTCTGTACACAGGAAGACTTTTTAATCCAGTTTTCAAATAGTCAGAGGCTAGTTTTAGCCTCCACAAGTTAATCATACACTGGGCTTCCTCTTCCAAGTGCTATCCACCAAGAGTTTGCTGATTTCCCAAGACATGAAAGTACTTGACATTTAGATGCATTTCCTAATTCTGTGTTTGTCATTTTGGGGCCTTTCATGTCTGCTCCTGCAGAGGTTACTAAAAACCCTTCCTTCAACCAAGACATGCTTCTTCTAGGCGGCTCTGTAGCCATTGCCGGTTCACGTGCTGTAGTATCCTGGTGGACGCCCATGCTTGCATCATGCAGCTGAATCAGACAGCACCATGTCACTCAGGGAACAATGCTCTTAAACCCTGTTATCTTGCCCAAAGCATCTCCTCCTCCAGGGCAGGAAACCTGAGACCCTCCCTTGTCTTCTCCTGCTCCCTCGTCACCAGTATCTAAAGCATCACCCACCCCTGTCTTTACTACCCCTGAAATGGCTCTCAAGTCAGTTTCTTTGCTTCCATTCTAATCGTTCCTCTGTTAGCTCAGGCCGCCATCCTCTCTTATCTGTGTCTTTGAAAAGTATTACGCTGGCTGTACCACCTCTAGTCTTTCTCACTCCCACTCCATCACACTGTGCCCACGCTAAAATTCATCATATTAAAATCTAATTATATGCCTTCCTCACTCAAAACCTTATCCTTCAAAATAAAGTTCACCTGTCCTAAAAATCAATGATTTAAGCTCTAGCTTCAAGATGTTAAAAAAAAAAAAACTTAATTCAAAACAAATTATAAAGACAATGAAATAGAAAAATCCATATATAACAATTTTGCTTCTGGTAACAAACTTATCCTCCACAGATAACAGCTGTATGAACTGGGTGGGGCTGGAAAACACCTGAAATCAACTGCTCAGCTCTTTGGAGTGAACAAAGGCAAGGAAACACTTGAGGAGAGTTGAAACTCATAGGGAGCAGTGAGCAGCGGGGAATACCAGCCTTGCCCGAAGGAAAATTGCAATTGTGGTGTGTCATGGGTCAACTAAAATGCCAATGGAAAGTCAGCAAGTTTCTGGCTCAGGAGAAAAGGGAAGGTGCCCAGGGCAATCAGAGCTACTGGAGGGTGGGGTCAATTCAAGAAAAGAAAGGGCACATACTGTGAATCCTAAGTCTATACATAAACTCCAGAAAAGTCTGTGGGTGACTACTGAACCATACACATGTGGGGCAGACTGCAAAGTCTAAAGTGAGAACACAGCTACTATATAGTCACAGGTGAAATCAAGTTTGAATTTTAACTCTGACCAAGTTGATCGCCTGCTCAAAGGAAAAAAAAAAATTAGCGCACTGTGTAAGAAGCGAACAAAATTCAGATTATCTACAACATGACTTAGAAAATGTTTAGTATACAATTCCAAATTAAATGACATATGAAGAACCAAGAAAATGTGACCTAGTCTTAAGAGAAAAGACCATTAACAGGGGCCAACCCTAAGATGACAATTTCTAAAAAATAAGATAAACCTTACTATAGGTATGTAACATATAAATAAGGACTGATTAGAAATTTTGGAACTGAAAAATGAAATATCTGAAATTAAAAAATTCACTAGATAGGTTGAATAGAAGAATGGATATGAAAAGGAAAGGGTGAGTGAACTTGAATATATATCAGCAGGGTTATCCAAACTAAAGAAGAAAAAGAAAAAAAAGACTTCAGAAAGGTAATAAGTGCCAAGGATCTGAAGACTAATGTCAAATATCTAATGCACAATTAAACTGAGAAACAGCCATTCCATTCTTAGGAATTATCCAAGTGAAATGAAAACATACATGCACTCAAAGGCTTATTCTTAATTGCTCATGGAAGTTTGATTTGTAATAACTAGAAAACCTGTGAACAGCCAAAGTGTTCATCAGTAGGTGAATGGATAAGAAAATGTGATCTACCCATTGTTTCTGTCATTTAGTCACACAGTCATGTCTGACTCTTTGCAACCCCATGGACTACAGCACGCCAGGCCTCTCTGTCCCTCACGTCTCCCAGAGTTTGCCCAAGTTCATGTGTATTGCATCAGCAATGCCACCCAGTCATGTCATCCTCTGACACCCTCTTCTTCTGCCCTCAATCTTTCCCAGCATCAGGGACTTTTCCAGTGAGTCAGCTGTTCATATCAGGTGACCAAAATACTGGAGCTTCAGCTTCAGCATCAGTCTTTCCGATGAGTATTCTGGGTTGATTTCCTTTAAGACTGACTGGTTTGATCTCCTCGCTCTTCAAAGGACTCTCAAGAGTTTTCTCCAGGACCACAGTTCAAGGGCATCAGTTCACTGGGGCTCTGCCTTCTTTATGGTCCAGCTCTCACAGCCGTACCTGACCACTGGGAAGACCATAGCCTTGACTCTATGGACCTTTGTTGGCAGAGTGGTGTCTCTGATTTTCAACACACTGTGTCTAGGTTTGTCATAGCTTTCCTTCCAAGAAGCAATCGCCTTCTGATTTTATGGCTGCAGTCACCACCTGCAGTGATTTTGGAGCCCAAGAAGAGGAAATCTGTCACTACTTCCACCTTCTCCCTTTTTTATTTTCCATGAAGTAACGGGGCTGGATGCCATGATCTTAATTTTTTAAATACTGAGTTTTAAGCTGGCTTTTTCACTCTCCTCTTTCACCCTTATCAAGAAGTTCTTTAGTTCCTCTTTGCTTTCTGCCATTAGAGTGATATCATCTGAATATCTGAGGTTATTGATGTTTCTCCCACCTATTTTTCTTCCGGCTTGTAACTCATCCAGTGGGGCATTTCTCATGATATGCTCCATGTATAAATTAAGCAAACAGGGTGACAACAGACAGCAGATTTACCCATACAATGGAATAAGTAAAAATTAATGGTATACTATTAGTTAATGAAGACAATGCAGGTGAATCTTAAAACAAACAAACAAACAAAAAATATAAGCAAAAGAAGCTAAACTAAAAGAGTGCATACTGCATGGTTTCATCCATAGAAAATTCTAAAATATTCTAAATAATCTGCAGGAACAGAAAACTAATCATCAGTTCACTGGATTCAGGAATGGAAAGAGAAATGGACCACAAAAAGGCAGGAGACATCTCTTGAGAGTGATGGTTCTTGGTCAGTTGCTAAGTCATGTCCGACTCTTTGCAACCCCACGGACTGCAGCATGCCAGGCTTCTCTGTCTTTTAGTATCAGCTTCAGCTTCAGCATCAGTCTTTCCGATGAGTATTCTGGGTTGATTTCCTTTAAGACTGACTGGTTTGATCTCCTCGCTCTTCAAAGGACTCTCAAGAGTTTTCTCCAGGACCACAGTTCAAGGGCATCAGTTCACTGGGGCTCTGCCTTCTTTATGGTCCAGCTCTCACAGCCGTACCTGACCACTGGGAAGACCATAGCCTTGACTCTATGGACCTTTGTTGGCAGAGTGGTGTCTCTGATTTTCAACACACTGTGTCTAGGTTTGTCATAGCTTTCCTTCCAAGAAGCAATCGCCTTCTGATTTTATGGCTGCAGTCACCACCTGCAGTGATTTTGGAGCCCAAGAAGAGGAAATCTGTCACTACTTCCACCTTCTCCCTTTTTTATTTTCCATGAAGTAACGGGGCTGGATGCCATGATCTTAATTTTTTAAATACTGAGTTTTAAGCTGGCTTTTTCACTCTCCTCTTTCACCCTTATCAAGAAGTTCTTTAGTTCCTCTTTGCTTTCTGCCATTAGAGTGATATCATCTGAATATCTGAGGTTATTGATGTTTCTCCCACCTATTTTTCTTCCGGCTTGTAACTCATCCAGTGGGGCATTTCTCATGATATGCTCCATGTATAAATTAAGCAAACAGGGTGACAACAGACAGCAGATTTACCCATACAATGGAATAAGTAAAAATTAATGGTATACTATTAGTTAATGAAGACAATGCAGGTGAATCTTAAAACAAACAAACAAACAAAAAATATAAGCAAAAGAAGCTAAACTAAAAGAGTGCATACTGCATGGTTTCATCCATAGAAAATTCTAAAATATTCTAAATAATCTGCAGGAACAGAAAACTAATCATCAGTTCACTGGATTCAGGAATGGAAAGAGAAATGGACCACAAAAAGGCAGGAGACATCTCTTGAGAGTGATGGTTCTTGGTCAGTTGCTAAGTCATGTCCGACTCTTTGCAACCCCACGGACTGCAGCATGCCAGGCTTCTCTGTCTTTTAGTATCTCTTGGAGTTTCCTCAGATTCATGTCCAGTGAGTTGGTGGTGCCATCCGATCACCTCACCTATTGTCCTCTTCCCCTCCTGTCCTCAGTCTTTCCTAGAATCAAAGCGATTGGAGATCTTGTTCATTTTTATTATGACGATGGCTCATAGGTCTATACATCACAAAACTGAATTCGAGAGATCTGCTCTGTGATGTGGGCTTCCCTGATGGCTCAGTTGGTAAAGAATACACCTGCAATGCAGGAGACCCCAGTTTAATTCCTGGGTTGGGGAGATCCACTGGAGAAGGGATAGGCTACCCATTGCAGTGTTCTTGGGCTTCCTTTGTGGCTCAGCTGGTAAAAAATCCACCTGCAATGTGGGAGACCTGGGTAACTATCGTTAACAATACAGTACAGTGCACTTTCAACTATGTTAAGAGGATAAATCTCATGCCAGGTGGTTTTCCAAACATACCCCACACAATTACACAATAGAACATAAGGACGTTTCTGGAAGTGACTGGTAATTTTAGTACTTGATTGTGGTGATACCATATCAATGTGCACTTATCAAGAGGTGTACATTAATGTGTGTGCAATTTTTGTATATCAATTATGCCTCAATAAGCTATACACAAATCAGTTAGGATCACCTAAACACACAGTTATTATTTCTTAATAAAATTCTTAATGAATTGGATTAATAAATTAATAAATTGGATTAATAAATAAAATTCATAATAAAATTGGATTAAATAATTGATATCAGTGGTAATCAGCAAGGAGCTAGTTAAAATGAAGGGTCTGATTCATTAAATTTGGGCCACCCCTTGAGATTCTGTATTTTGTACCAGCTTCCAGTGACACCCAAGAGATGGTCTAAGTTCCGCATTTAAAGGAGCCTGAGACTAAACTGTTCAATCTAGTTAAGATACAGCCAAAAGCATTTTCTAAATTCTCTGTCCATGTGTGATTAGCATCACTGGTCTCATTCTTATGGAGCTGTGTCATGTCCCACAACTTCCTCTACAGCGCCAGCCACGAGACTTCTAAGGATGATAACCATCACATCTGGCATTCATTAAACACACATGAGTGTTGGGCATTGTTCTCACAGCTGGGTATGAATTTATTCATTTAATCCTCAAGGCAAAGGCAGGTAGTACTATTTATCCCTACTATTTTAGCAAACATAGAAAACCAAAGCACAGAACATTTAAAGGACTTGCCCGAGGTCGCGACTGAAATCAAGAAGAGGCAGATCCAACACCAAGCGTCACGCACTTCACCACTGTGCTCTTTGGCTTCTCCTCCGAGCAATCGTCCTGCTCCAAACGTGGCGGGTTCTGGCCCCGAATTCAGAACCACTAATCTGTGTCCAAGAATCTTCCAGCTTTGCTGCTCTTTATGGCAGACGTGACTGCTTCAACATTCAACTATGTGTTCAGCACTTGCCCTGTATCAGGCCTTGTCCACAGCTGGGCCAGCTCTTTGTATGCTCTCCTGATTACGTGCTGTGCCGTGTGCCTAGTCACCCAGTTGTGTCTGACGCTTTGTAGTCCACCAGGCTCCTCTGACCATGGGGATTCTCCAGGCAAGAATTCCAGAGTGGGTTGCCATGCCTTCCTCCAGGGGATCTTCCCAAACCAGGGACAGAACCCGTCTTCCGCATTGCAGGCAGATTCTTTACTGTCTGAGCCACCTGTCCCACCATCCAAGCAGTGTCTGTTTACCAAGAATGCAGACTGGTGCTCCCTACACCCTCCTCTGTTCAAGGTGTCCTGTTCCAGCAGAACCAGCCCCACACTTTGCCCCGGTGTCTTCTCAGATCAGAGAGCCCCCACCATGAACAATGCATGCCATGAGCCTCTGGGGACTTGGGCTGCCATTTCAATCTCTGGCTCCCAAAGGAAGTGAGTATTGTTCAGATATCCCAGCAACTTGCAGAAATTCACTGAGACTCTTATAGGGCAGAGGTGACTGGCATTTCAAACCATGAACAATGCATGCCATGAGCCTCTGGGGACTTGGGCTGCCATTTCAATCTCTGGCTCCCAAAGGAAGTGAGTATTGTTCAGATATCCCAGCAACTTGCAGAAATTCACTGAGACTCTTATAGGGCAGAGGTGACTGGCATTTCATCTTACTGGCCCGTCAAACATTCCCATCAGTCAGTCTGTGGGGAGACAGCTGGTACCCTGGGTTCATCATCCATCCTCCAAGAGGACACTGACCGGTAGGGTAAAGTTTAAATCTTCCTGTTTTCCAGTGGCCTCAGCATCCCCATAAACAGGCTGTGAGCATCCCATTCAGGTGACCAGGTATGGTCAGGAAGTCAAATTTTATAATGAAATTTGCAGCAACGTGGATGGAGCTAGAGATTATCATATTAAGTAAAATAAGTCAGACAAAAAAAGCAAATATCGTATGATATCACTTCTATGAGGAACTAAGAAAAATGATACAAGTGAACTTACAAAACAGAAATAGGTGCATAGACATATAAAATAAAGCTATAGTTACCAAAGGGGAGAGGGAAGGGGTAAAATAGGAGTCTGGGATTACCAGATACATATATTAAACAAGAACCTACAGAGCATATATGTAGGTGTACATATGTGCTATGCTAAGTCGCTTCAGTCATGTCTGAGTCTTTGCAACCCCATGGACTGTAGCC
>SJYC01143032.1:0-47015 GCA_006408675.1 Madoqua kirkii
AAGAATTTTTGAATGCATTTAAAAATGAAGAAAAATTTATGAGAAGCAGTAGGAAGTACAGACCATGAATTTTCAAAATAATCCATTAACTTTGTTACAAAAAAGAAAATCAATCAGAGGTTTTGAGCAGCTGAAGTTGTCTTGGTGCACTGGTCAGAGGCTGCTGGGCCAAAACTGGTACTCTGTGATGCTACATCCTAAGCAGTTCTGAAAGTTGTTTTTACCCAGCTTATCTACAGAGCTGTTCATCTTTAGCAACAGTTCAATATCATAGATCTTCTTAAAATGGGCAAGATGATTCCCACTCAGATTTGATGCACTTGAAGCGTCATCAGTAGTTGACCTCAATAGCAATGGATTCATTTGTGACTATGAACTCCTTAAACTGAAGGAAGCCAATATGCCATACCAGGATATTAAATGAGAAACATTATGCAAAATTCTATGTTGGATAGCAACCTTTTGAATAAGTATGGAAAGATATGTTTTGACAAATTTATTTATATTTTCAAGAGGTAAAAAGTAGTGATAATTGACAAAATCTCCCCCAAAGCAGTTAATAGGGAAGAATGGATTTGCAGTCAGGATCTTCAGAGCTGCCAATGAAGGAATCAGTTTACGCTCTCCTTCTAAACTGCTGCCCTTTACATTGGCCTGTATTTCATCTCTATGTATCATTTTTAGCAGTTAATAGGGAAGAATGGATTTGCAGTCAGGATCTTCAGAGCTGCCAATGAAGGAATCAGTTTACGCTCTCCTTCTAAACTGCTGCCCTTTACATTGGCCTGTATTTCATCTCTATGTATCATTTTCCCTGTTAGAATGTCCATCTCTTGGAGCTGGTTTAGATGATAAGATATGAATATTATTAGACAGAAATTTTGATTGCCATACAGTGTTCTATTTTTTACCTGAGAACTCTGGTCAGAGGGTATGTGGATATGAGCGTCCTTTGCTTATTGCTATAGCAGTAAAAATTTGCCAATGTCACTAACTATGATGAATATAATGTAAGCTCTTTATAGTCTTTAATTCTTAAAATCAGTGGATTTCTACAATATTCTATTTGCGTGATCCTTTTTGTCCTTCAACAATATTATGTTATATTAAATAAATGCAGATTTTTTTACTTTTTAAAAGGGAAAAGTAAATAAGTAAAAGCATACAATTATAAAGAAGTTGGAGGAAGACATGGCCACACACTGCAGTATTCTTGCCTGGAGAATTCCATGGACCGAAGAGCCTGACAGCCTCAGTCCATGGGATCACAAAGAGTTGAACATAGCAGAAGCAACTTGGCATGGCATGTAAAAAGTAAGTATAAATGTATGTTATAGAGAAAAGAGAGTACCTTAAACATGCATTTTTCTCTCATATCCAAAGTGTAAACAATTGACATAATTTCTCCAAAATACTTGTTTTGATACATGCTTATTTGTTTTAAAACTTTGTCATCAAACTCTCTTCAAATTTGAAATGGTGTTGAACATGACCATGGGGCTGTAGCTGGGAGGAGTTACCCTCACCCGAGGCCAGGGTCGGTGGCCCGGAGGAGCAAGCCCACGTTCAAAGAGCAGTGGCTGCATGGGTGCCATAGGGCCTAGAGAAGCTATTCCACGTTCAAGGTCGGGAGGGGGGTTGGTGAGGAGATATCCCTCATCCAAGGTAAGGAGCAGCGGCTGTGCTTTGCTGGAGCAGCCATGAAGAGATATCCCACGTCCAAAGTAAGAGAAACCCAAGTAAGACGGTAGGTGTTGCAAAGGGCATCAGAGAGCAGACACACTGAAACCATACTCACAGAAAACTACTCAATCTAATCACTCTAGGACCACAGCCTTGGCTAACTAATGAAACTAAGCCATGCCCTGTGAGGCTACCCAAGACATGGGGGTAAGGTGGAGAGATCTGACACAGTGTGGCCCACAGGAGAAGGGAATGGCAAACCATTTCAGTATTCTTGCCTTGAGAACCCCACAAACAGTATGAAAAGGCAACATGATAGGATACTTAAAGAGGAACTCCCCAGGTCAGTAAGTGCCCAATATGCTACTGGAGATCAGTGGAGAAATAACTCCAAAAAGAATGAAGGGATGGAGCCAAAGCAAAAGCAATACCCAGTTGTGGATGTGACTGGTGATAGAAACAAGGGCCGATGCTGTAAAGAGCAATATTGCATAGGAACCTGGAATGTCAGGTCCATGAATCAAGGCATATTGAAAGTGGTCAAACAGGAAATGGCAAGAGTGAAAGTCAACATTCTAGGAATCAGCAAACTAAAATGGACTGGAATGGGTGAATTTAACTCAGATGACCATTATATCTACTACTGTGGGCAGGAATTGCTTAGAAGAAATGGAGTAGCCATCATGGTCAACAAAAGAGTCCGAAATGCAGTACTTGGATGCAATCTCAAAAATGACAGAATGATCTCTGTTCGTTTCCAAGGCAAACCATTCAGTATCACAGTAATCCAAGTCTATGCCCCAACCAGTAATGCTGAAGAAGCTGAAGTTTAATGGTTCTATGAAGAGCTACAAGACCTTTTAGAACACTCAAAAAAGATGTCCTTTTCATTATAGAGGACTGGAATGCAGAAGTAGGAAGTCAAGAAACACCTGGAGTAACAGGCAAATTTGGCCTTGGAATGCAGAATGAAGCAGGGCAAAGACTAATAGAGTTTTGCCAAGAAAATGAACTGGTCATAGCAAACACTCTCTTCCAACAACACAAGAGAAGACTCTACACGTGGACATCACCAGATGGTCAACATCAAAGTCAGATTGATTATATTCTTTGTAGCCAGAGATGGAGAATAGATGTGTATAAGAGACAGGGAACTCCCCAGGTCAGTAAGTGCCCAATATGCTACTGGAGATCAGTGGAGAAATAACTCCAAAAAGAATGAAGGGATGGAGCCAAAGCAAAAGCAATACCCAGTTGTGGATGTGACTGGTGATAGAAACAAGGGCCGATGCTGTAAAGAGCAATATTGCATAGGAACCTGGAATGTCAGGTCCATGAATCAAGGCATATTGAAAGTGGTCAAACAGGAAATGGCAAGAGTGAAAGTCAACATTCTAGGAATCAGCAAACTAAAATGGACTGGAATGGGTGAATTTAACTCAGATGACCATTATATCTACTACTGTGGGCAGGAATTGCTTAGAAGAAATGGAGTAGCCATCATGGTCAACAAAAGAGTCCGAAATGCAGTACTTGGATGCAATCTCAAAAATGACAGAATGATCTCTGTTCGTTTCCAAGGCAAACCATTCAGTATCACAGTAATCCAAGTCTATGCCCCAACCAGTAATGCTGAAGAAGCTGAAGTTTAATGGTTCTATGAAGAGCTACAAGACCTTTTAGAACACTCAAAAAAGATGTCCTTTTCATTATAGAGGACTGGAATGCAGAAGTAGGAAGTCAAGAAACACCTGGAGTAACAGGCAAATTTGGCCTTGGAATGCAGAATGAAGCAGGGCAAAGACTAATAGAGTTTTGCCAAGAAAATGAACTGGTCATAGCAAACACTCTCTTCCAACAACACAAGAGAAGACTCTACACGTGGACATCACCAGATGGTCAACATCAAAGTCAGATTGATTATATTCTTTGTAGCCAGAGATGGAGAAGCTCTATACAGTCAACAAAAACAAGATCAGGAGCTGACTGTGGCTCAGATCATGAACTCCTTATTACCAAATTCAGACTTAAATTGAAGAAAGCAGGGAAAACTGCTAGACCATTCAGGTATGACCTAAATCAAATCCCCCATGATTATACAGTGGAAGTGAGAAATAGATTTAAGGGCCTAGATCTGACAGAGTGCCTGATGAACTATGGAATGAGGTTCGTGACATTGTATGGGAGACAGGGAACAAGACCATCCCCATGGAAAAGAAATGCAAATAAGCAAAATGGCTGTCTGAGGAGGGCTTACAAATAGCTGGGAAAAGAAAGAAGTGAAAAGCCAAGGAGAAAAGGAAAGATAGAGGCATCTGAATGCAGAGTTCCAAAGAATAGCAAGAAGAAATAAGAAAGCCTTCCTCAGGGATCAATGCAAAGAAATAAAGAAAAAGAACAAAATGGGAAAGACTAGACATCTCTTCAAGAAAATTAGAGGTACCAAGGAAACATTTCATGCAAGAATGGGCTCAATAAAGGACAGAAATGGTATGGACCTAACAAATGCAGAAGATATTAAGAAGAGGTGTCAAGAATACACAGAGAACTATATTTTAAAAATCATCATGACCAAGATAATCACGATGGTGTGATCACTCACCTAGAGCCAGACATCTTGGAATATGAAATCAAGTGGGCCTTAGAAAGCATCACTACAAACAAAGCTAGTGGAGGTGATAAAAATTCCAGTTGAGCTACTTCAAATCCTGAAAAATGATGCTGTGAATGTGCTGCACTCAAAATGCCAGCAAATTTGGAAAACTCAACAGTGGCCACAGGACTGGAAAAGGTCAGTTTTCATTCCAGTCCCAAAGAAAGGCAATGTCAAAGAATGCTCAAACTACTGCACAGTTGCATTCATCTCACATGCGAGTAAAGTAATGCTCAAAATTCTCCAAGCCAGGCTTCAGCACTACATGAACCGTGAACTCCTAGATGTTCAAGCTGGTTTTAGAAAAGGCAGAGGAACCAGAGATCTAATTGCCAACATCTGCTGGAACACTGAAAAAGCAAGGGAGTTCCAGAAAAGCATCAATTTCTGTTGTATTGAGTATGTCAAAGCCTTTGACTGTGTGGATCATAATAAACTGGAAAACTCTGAAAGAGATGGGGATACCAGACCACCTGACCTGCCTCTTGAGAAATTTGTATGCAGGTCAGGAAGCAACAGTTAGAACTGGACATGGAACAACAGACTGGTTCCAAATAGGGAAAGGAGTATGTCAAGGCTGTATATTGTCACCCTGCTTATCTAACTTATATGCAGAGTACATCATGGAAAAGTTGGACTGGAAAAAGCACAAGCTGTAATCAAGATTGCTGGTAGATATATCAATAACCTCAGATATGCAGATGATACCACCCTTATGGCAGAAAGTGAAGAACTGAAAAGCCTCTTGATGAAAGTGAAAGAGGACAGTGAAAAAGTTGGCTTAAAGCTCAACATTCAGAAAGCAAAGATCATGGCATTTGGTCCGATCAGTTCATGGGAAATAGATTCAGAAACAGTGGAAACAGTGTTTGACTTTATTTTGCGGGGCTCCAAAATCACTGCAGATGGTGACTGCAGCCATGAAATTAAAAGATGCTTACTTCTTGGAAGAAAAGTTATGATCAACCTAGATAGTATATTCAAGAGCAGAGACATTCCTTTACCAACAAAGGCCTGTCTAGTCAAGTTTATGGTTTTTCCAATGGTCATGTATGGATGCGAGAGTTTGAAGAAAGCTGAGTGCTGAAGAATTAATACTTTTGAAGTGTGGTGTTGGACAAGACTCTTGAGAGTCCCTTGGACTGCGAGGAGATCCAACCAGGCCATTCTGAAGGAGATCAGATCTGGGATTTCTTTGGAGGGAATCATGCTGAAACTGAAACTCCAGTACTTTGGCCACCTCATGCGAAGAGTTGACTCACTGGAAAAGACTCTGATGCTGGGAGGGATTGGGGACAGGAGGGGAAGGAGGCAACAGAGGATGAGATGGCGGGATGGCATCACTGACTCAATGGACGTGAGTCTGAGTGAACTCTGGGAGTTGGTGATGAACAGGGAGGCCTGGTGTGCTAAGATTCATGAGGTCGCAAAAAGTCAGACACGAATGAGCGACTGAACTGACTGAACATGACACTTTTGAGGCGAGACTACGCTGAAACTCAGACATGTCCAGCAGTCAAGTGTGCTACATGTACATGCGTGCTCAGTCACTTCAGTCATGCCTGACTGTCTGCAACCCCATGGACTACACTGTCCATGGAATTCTCCAGGCAAGAATACTGGAGAGGGTTGCCATTTTCTACTCAAGGTTATCTTCCTGGCCAGGGATCTAACTCGAGTCTCACTCACTGCACGCAGATGTTTTATCATCTGAGCCACCTTGTATATGTAGGATCTAATGTACTGGCATTGCCAAGCTGTTGGCTGTGGTTTCCAAAATCATGATGTTACTCTAACTCTAAATACTGAAGTAACTTTTAGCAATGCATTACTTCAAAATAAAGGATTTATGTAATACAGAAAAGAAAGTCAAGCAAATGCATTAAAGATGTAATCAGCATTTATTCTATACAAATGTAGACTCTTGAGACTGGATATTGAGAGGGTTTCTTTTGGCTTTAAGAAGCAAAATCTCCCCTAAACCAACATCAGCCAAAAATATGTGACTTAGGAGGGTACAGAGGCTTATCACAGAAGCCAGGGGGAAAGTGAAACTGGGCTTTCCACACAGAAATTTGAATTCATATTAAGTATTTTATGCCTTTGAGCAGCATGGTCTCTTACCTTCTCTGTACCTATGAGAGAGACACAGAAAGAGAACCAGCCCAATTTTCTCTTCCTGTAGGTCAGTTTTCTCTACTTCTCTCTGAGTGTGGCCAGGCATACATTCAGGTTTTCTAGATTCTGAAGCACATGCAAATTTAAGGATTCACTTAAAAATTAACCACAAAATAAATATTTACTTAGAATTAAGAAAAAATTAATTAATAACAGAAATTTAAAAACTATAACTTCATATATATTACAGAATCCTGAAAAATATAATTTATTACCAGGTGAATATCAATAACAAAATTTAGATATAGATTTTATGGATATAATTTCATGTTTATAGAGTAGTTGTAGAAGTACAACAAGTTCTGCATATTCTTTCACAGATTCACCAATAGGTTGCATTTTGCACCAATTTTTTTTTTTTACATTTTCTCTCTTTCCATTTGTATGTGTGTATATTTATATCCTTCCTTTTTTTTCTGAGCAATTTTGAAGTAAGTTGGAGAGACTGTGACTGTTTACTTTTACAAATTTTAGTGTGTATTTCTAAGAATAAAGACATTTACTTGCATAACCTAACACATACAACAGAATCAACTAAATTATCCTGATACTTTACAATAATCTAATCCACAGTACACATCCAAATTTTGTCTGTGGTCTTTCTCATGTCATTTGTAGCAAATCTTTCTAGGTTTGGGATAAAATCCCAAACATTTTAGTTGATTTCTCTGTTTTCATTTTGATATAAGATTTCCTCACATTACTTTGATCTTTATATTTTATAAGAGATATGGTAGGCATTTGCAAAACATCCTTAGATTTGGGATTGACTGGTGTTTTCTCATAATTAGTGTGGTGGCCTTGGACATGTGCCTTCAAGAGAAGCTGGTTTGTGTTGTCCTGTTGATGACAGCTGACTGCTGAACCTTGGAATGTGCCATGACACTCACACCAAGATCGTGCTTCCCTTGGCTGTTCCAAGACAAGACTGAACAAAGTAGGGGAACTTTAGCTAGGTCTTTCCTGCCAAAAATAGAGCTTTTTTAATGATCTGACTTTGCTTGTGGACTCCTTTGTAGCCTGGTTGAGACATTCTCCGAGCTGCACTAAAGATTTAAAATACCTAAAATTAGTGATTGTCCTTATCCTGCTGCTGCTGCTGCTAGGTCGCTTCAGTCGTGTCTGACTCTGTGTGACCCCAGAGACAGCAGCACAGCAGGATCCCCCGTCCCTGTGATTCTCTGGACAAGAATACTGGAGTGGGTTGCCATTTCCTTCTCCAAGGCATGAAATTGAAAAATGAAAAGTGAAATTGAAGTCGCTCAGTCGTGTCCGACTCGTAGTGACCCCATGGACTATAGCCTACCAGGCTCCTCCATCCATGAAATTTTCCAGGCAAGAGTACTGGAGTGAGGTGTCATTGCCTTGTCCCTGTCCTATTTTGGTCTAATTATCCAGTCTAGCTCTTTCAGGAAAAAAAGATAGATCCTGTAGTATGGCTATAGTTACTGAATGTTCGATCAAGCAGCAGCCACGGTTGCAGTTGCAGGGTCTGAGACTGTATATATGTTAGAACAGGTTAATAAAGTCCCAGGTGCATGATATGCAGCAACTGATCTGGCAAATGAATTATTTACTATTTTAATTAAAAAGAAGATGATAGAAATAGTAATGATTCATGTAGAAAATGCAACTGTACTCTTTTAGCGCTATCTCCAGTGTTGGAATAGTTTTTGTATCATTTTACAAGTTTACTATATTCTTGGTGATTTTGTGAGTACTTGTTTTATCTATTACAGAAAGAGGAAATTGAAATTTTCATTTTTATTTTGGATTTGTCTATTTTTCTGGCAGATCTATATGTTTTTACTCCATGCATTCTGACTTTCTCTTATTAGATTCATAAGCATTTTGAAACTGACCTTCTTTATCCCCTTGGTAAAATTATTTACTCTAAGAGTATTTGATATTAAAATAGTCACTTCAGCTATCCTTTGACTAATGTTGTTGTTTAGTTGCTAAGTCATGTCTGACTTCTTGCAACTCCATGGACTGTAGTCCGCCAGGCTCCTCTGTCCATGGGATTTCTCAGGAAACAATATTGGAGCAGGTAGCCATTTCCTTCTCCAGGGAGTCCTTCCAATCCAGGGATCAAACCTGCATCTCCTGCTTGGCAGGCAGGCTCTTTACCACTGTGCTACCTAGGAAGCCCTTTAGAGTACTCTTGCCTGGAAAATCCATGGACAGAGGAGCCTGGTGGGCTGCAGTCCACTGGGTCACTAAGAGTGGAACACGACTGAGTGACTTCACTTTCACGCATTGGAAGAGGAAATGGCAACCCACTCCAGTGTTCTTGCCTGGAGAATCCCAGGGATGGGGGAGTCTCGGGGGCTGCCGTCTACGGGGTCGCACAGAGTCGGACACGACTGAAGCGAATTAGCAGCAGTAGCAGGAACAGCACTGTGTAACTTTCTTCATCCTTTAACTTTACCATTACTATTAAAAATGATTATTGAAATGGTTAACTTTAGTCTATCATCTTTTATTTGCTTTTTTATTCATCATGTATTCTTCGTTACCTTTGCTGCTGCTTTTTTTTTTTTTTGCCTTCTTAAAGATTAAATAACTATCATGATTGCATTTTATTTTCTAGCTTAACACAGTTGCAAGAAGAAATAAACAGAAAAACTAATAGTGGAAGTTGTGAATACATTATTTTCTCCAAGACAAATCAAGAGTATACACAAAAAGTAAGCCTAATAAATGAGATATTTATGAACACATACCCCAATAACAGACAATATTCATTCTTCTCAGGGTCATGAGAAAAATTAACAAAATATCATGCTCTTATAAAGGAGATTGAACAATACCTTCAGCAAGCCCTGTGGAGAGAAATAAAACAAGCAACTCTCATCACAGTGAATCAAAACTAGTAATATAAAATTTTAAAATAGCATTTTTAATAAGTAACCAAGAGCATAATTCAATGATATTAAGACAGCAGTTGGCACGTAACTTTTGGAATGAAAGAGGAGGACTTCAATACAAAACAGAAATTTGTCTTGAGGAAATAATCAGATCAGAAATGTAAAAGTTTCACACATGGTTCAACTGCTATAGAGTGTTTAAAAGGTATACCCCAATAACAGACAATATTCATTCTTCTCAGGGTCATGAGAAAAATTAACAAAATATCATGCTCTTATAAAGGAGATTGAACAATACCTTCAGCAAGCCCTGTGGAGAGAAATAAAACAAGCAACTCTCATCACAGTGAATCAAAACTAGTAATATAAAATTTTAAAATAGCATTTTTAATAAGTAACCAAGAGCATAATTCAATGATATTAAGACAGCAGTTGGCACGTAACTTTTGGAATGAAAGAGGAGGACTTCAATACAAAACAGAAATTTGTCTTGAGGAAATAATCAGATCAGAAATGTAAAAGTTTCACACATGGTTCAACTGCTATAGAGTGTTTAAAAGGATCTATAATATGAGATTAGGGTATCTTTAAGTAAATTATGAACTTTTATTCAATTATAATAATTCTGATGAAAATGGACTCATAAATGTTAAATAAAAATACCAGGGTATACTGTAGCATATTATGATTATTTTTTTGTTAAAATATAGATAATAAATATATATATAATTATATTTTATATACTTATTTTTTAAAATCAGGATAAAATACATAAGACGTTTCCTCTAAGTTGTAGACTATGGATGCTTTTTAGTGTCTTTTTAAAATAACTTCTGACAGGATACAGGATGCTTGGGGCTGGTGCACGGGGATGATCCAGAGAGATGATATGGGGTGGGAGCTGGGAGGAGGCTTTGGCATTGGGAGATTGTGTACACCTGTGGCTGATTCATGTCAATGTATGGCAAAACCAATACAGTATTGTAATGTAGAATAAAGTAAAAATAACATTAAAAAAAAAGAAAAACAAAAAATAAAATAACTTGTTTTTCCAAATTATTCAATATATGTTGACATTACTTTTATTATCTGTTTTAAGTAGATAAAAATTGAATCAGTTATTTTTTAAATTATTGCTATTATGATTATTATCATAAAGATATATATTAATCTAATTTTTCCTAACAATATGTAAGTATAATAAGCTTAAACTGTCGAGGACTTTATTGCCTAAACCACCATAATGTTTATCTCTTCCCTTACTTGAAAGTAAATTTTATAAACCAGGGGCCATGCTCATATACTTCCTAGCTTAGCTTGGAGAGTAGAAAATTTTCAATAACCATTATTAAATGGGGAGATGAGCTAATGCATGAATAAAAGAAGAAATGTTAACAAATAAATTAAGGTATGAAGGAAAGAGTCCATACTCAATTGCTTTTGATACGTTTTCTAAAGGGCAGTGGGCTAAAGGGAAATATTGCTTTCTGTTTAGTTACTAAGCTGTGTGAGACTTTATTTTTTAAATTATTGCTATTATGATTATTATCCTAAAGATATATATTAATCTAATTTTTCCTAACAATATGTAAGTATAATAAGCTTAAACTGTCGAGGACTTTATTGCCTAAACCACCATAATGTTTATCTCTTCCCTTACTTGAAAGTAAATTTTATAAACCAGGGGCCATGCTCATATACTTCCTAGCTTAGCTTGGAGAGTAGAAAATTTTCAATAACCATTATTAAATGGGGAGATGAGCTAATGCATGAATAAAAGAAGAAATGTTAACAAATAAATTAAGGTATGAATGAAAGAGTCCATACTCAATTGCTTTTGATACGTTTTCTAAAGGGCAGTGGGCTAAAGGGAAATATTGCTTGCTGTTTAGTTACTAAGCTGTGTGAGACTCTTTTGTGACCTCAAGGACTGTAACCCCCCAGGGTTCTCTGTCCATAGAACTTCACGGTCAAGAGCACTGGGGTAGGTTGCCATTTCCTCCTCCAGAGGATCTTCCTGGCCCAGGAACTGAACCCATGTCTCCTGTGTCTCCTGCATTGCAGGCTATTCTTTACTGCTGAGTCACCCGGAAAACCCCAAAGGCAAATATACATTTGAGATATAATATTTAAAAGAAAATATTTAATCCTAGTTTTCATTAAAGTAACTTGTGTTTACTTTCAATCTTTCCCCTAACAAATATACATGCTAATGCACAAACACACATATATGAGAGCATTCACATATTTGTATATCATTATTTCAGCACTAAAGTGGAAAGTGTTTACTCTGTTTCTTCCTCCTATAGAGGATGTTTTGATTCCCACATCAACACTTGTGTCTTGATACTCTGAAATATCCCTTTGGGACATTTAACACATATTTTCCTTTAAAGGCTCAGTTTGATAGTACAGATAGCAAGGAAGCAAGAGGTTGCTTGCTATGCAAGCACATTTATTCTAAGATTTGAATAGTTTTAAACCAAGACCCTGAATACTTGGGCCAGATTGCCTTCAGCTCACTGTTTTGCTGTGAAAGTAAAGCATAAGGTAATTAATATATACAAAAGAAAGGATAATGGCAGGATTATTTTTCTTTCTTTTTTTCTTGTAGGCAGTAAGACAAAGTGGAGAAGGTCTATAGATATATACCAATTGATTATTATTTTTCCAGAAATAAACCTTTGATTCTAGTCACACAATTTTAAGGCAGAAGTGTTGTATGATATTGGACATTCTCAAAAAATGTGTATTTCCCAACGTGTAACATTGTTGTTATGATTATTTCTGTTATTTCTCTATCCAAAGAGAAATTAGAAGCAAATCACTCTCATGACAAAGAGAAATGGGGAAATAGTTAGAAAAATGGTTCTCAGTCATTAATCTGATGGTAAAAATGCTGCTGTTTTTCCCTGATTCTTTTCTTATTCTGCAAAATCATAATGTAATTTGCCTTGATTATATACTACGGAGACAGACCTATGACTTTTGTTTCATTGATTTTGGATGGAAAAAATTACATGAAGTAAAGAACCCTCAAATTCAAAGAAAAATATGAATCCAAGGATTAAACATGATCTAATAAAAATACATCTATTACCTATTAAGTTTAAGGATGAAGATAGGCAACAGATATATCAAAGATATATTTTCTAAGTGACCATAGTCCTATGTTTGTATTATTATTCCAGTAACTCTGATCACACCCCAGTACCCTATTTTTTTCAACACAGGTAATTATTTATTTGCAGAGAAATTATTAAGGCACCAAACTGACATTGTTCATTCTTGTCAAGAGACCTTTTTACTCCAAGAGAAGCTGCAATATTGCATTGTGCACTGCTATTTACAATGCAATATACAGTTCAAGGTTTTTCATTCATTATGTCAGCAAATCTGGAGGACCTAGCAGTGGTCACAGAGCTGGAAAAGGTCATTCCTCATCTCAATTCCCAAAAAGGGTAGTACCAAAGAATGTGCTAACCATCGGACATTCACACTCATCTCTCATGCTAATAAGGACATGCATAAAATCTTGCAGGCTAGGCTTCAGCATTATGCAAACCAAGAACTTCCAGATGTCCAAGCTGAGTTTAGAAAAGAAAGAGGAACTAGAGGCCAAATTGTCAACATTCGCTGGATTATAGAGAAAGCAAGGGAATTTCAGAAAAAAAAAAAATCTATCTCTGTTTCATCCACTGTGCTAAAGCATTTGACTGTGTGTATCATGACAAACTGTGGAAAGGTCTTAGAGAGATGGGAATACCAGACCATATTACTTGTATCCTGATAAACCTGTATGTGGGTCAAGAAGGAAGAGTTAGAACCTTGTATGGAACAACTGATTGGTTTAAGATCCAGAAAGGAGTAAACAGGACTGTCTGCTGTCACCCTGTTTGTTTAACCTATATGCTGAGGATATCATGAGAAATGCTAGGCTGGATGAGTTACAGGCTAGAAACAAGACAGGAGGGAGAAACATCAGCAGCCTCAGATATGCGGATGATACCAGTTTAATGGCAGAAAGTAAAGAGAAAATAAAGAACCTCTTGATGAGGGTGAAGGAGGAGAGAGCCAGCTTAAGGCTAAATATTAAAATACTAAGATTGTGGTATCCAGCCCCATTACTGCATGGCAAACAGAAGGGGAAAAGGTGGAAGTACTGACAGGTTTCCTCTTCTTGGGCTCCAAAATCACTGTGGATGATGGCTGCAGCCATGAAATCAGAAGATGATTGCTTCTTGGCAGGAAAGTGATGACAAACCTAGACAGTGTGTTGAAAAGCAGAGACATTACTGTGCCAACAAAAGTCCGTATAGTCAAGGCCATGGGCTTCCCAGTGGTCATGTACGGTTGACTCTCGACCCAATATTTCTTCCGTCTTGAGGTTTCTTAACTACGGAAGCTTAACACCACGACCTTTTCTGAGGACTTTCAGGGAACCCGTCGTTCCTCTAATAGTTGGGACTTATAAGTTACCTTCCTAACTATGACTTCGACTTTGAGATCATAAACCGGTAACTATGCTTGTCTGTTGAGTGACCTTTTCAAGGACTACGACCCTTTCTAACTTCCGTCTTCTTCTCCCGAAGTCTCCTACTCTTCCGACATACTGTAGCAACTACGTATGAACATGAACTTGGGCAAACTCCAGGCGATGGTGAGGGACAGGGAGGCCTGGAGTGCTGCAGCCTATGGGGTTGCAAAGATCTGGATGCAACTGGGTGGCTAAACAACAACAATACAGTTCAAAGCAGATATTGAACATCATGGTTAAGAGAAACTCTTCAACGCCTTAAGGTAGATAGATGGAGAAAGGAATAGAAATCCTATTTTTCAGTTAATTAGAATTATGTCAAAATTGACAGATGGTTTAAGTAGTTTATCTTTATTGACCAAACCAACATATTTGTTCTGTGCTTGCCATCTTATTCTTACCACTCTGTATTTTGTTTCCCTACTTTATCAAGGGAATGTTTATTTGTGTATCTTTCTAGTAATCTTTTTTAAAAATTAACTTTTATTAGAATATAGTTGATTTACAATGTTGTGTTAGTTTCACATGTACAGCAAAGTGAATCAGCTCTACGTATACTAATATACACTCTTTTTTAGATTTTTTTTCTCATATAGGTCATTACAGAGTATTAAGTAGAGTTCCCTGTGCTACACAAAAATTTCATATCAGTTATCTTATATGCACATGTCCCCTCATTTGTATGAGGCCTCATGTTCTTTAAGGGAATTTGATCTGCCTATTTCAACTTCTTTACACCTCACTTATCAAGATGCTTAATGCAATTTCCTGGAAGGGTAACTTTTTTCAATCTTTTTCATTTAGGGGAAGAAAACAATGGAGAAGGTTGAAAATTGTATATGCCAGAAAATGTGGGGTTTTGGGCCCAGAATTACATACATATGAGGTATGCAGTCAAAAATGTGCCAGAGGAATGTATTTGAAAATCTCTTGAAAAGTGAGGGAAAGATGGGCCCTTTCAATAAGGATAGGCTTGAGGGAAATCTGGAAAGTACATCATTTTAAATACACGGTCCAGATTTTCTCATCTCTCTGAGGCAGAGGAACTCGAGTAGCCACTGGAACGTGGGGGCGCATTATAGCACCCTAGCATGGTCTGCCAGCATGAATCTCCATATCTCCATGTATCTCTAGTTTTTATAAGATGTATGATGAAGGAGCTGCTATGGAATGTTTCATAATCAGAGAGGGTAGAAAAAATGTGTTTCAGGAGGTGGGCGTGTATGGGGCGGGGGAACCCTAGGGGCCATCTTTGTTTCAGAGATGTGGCTCAGAGCACAGATTCATTCGTTAGTTCCAAAGAACTGTTTTCACTTAAAGGTCATCCTGAGGTTTCAGGGGACAAAGTGAGACACAAACAGGAAAGCAGCAGTTGTCCCCAGCCCTGGGACAGTCTGTTTGCATTGTTCAGGAGGCACAAAACTCATCAACCCTAATGGCCCCACTTCTGTGCAGAGAGGGACGGGGAGTTAGTGGAGCAGTGGACGCTGCCCAGCAGGAGAAAAGAAAGAAACGGTGGACTCTTTGGGAATCTGATCAAGTTTGTCTCAGGTGCCTAGGAGACATACCCTGGGAATTCCCAGGAAAACAATTTGTAGTGGGAAGTGTATGCAGGATTCAATAACAGAATAGGGTTTACTATGATTAGTCTATTCTCCATTTTAATTGAACTGTTTTCACTTAAAGGTCATCCTGAGGTTTCAGGGGACAAAGTGAGACACAAACAGGAAAGCAGCAGTTGTCCCCAGCCCTGGGACAGTCTGTTTGCATTGTTCAGGAGGCACAAAACTCATCAACCCTAATGGCCCCACTTCTGTGCAGAGAGGGACGGGGAGTTAGTGGAGCAGTGGACGCTGCCCAGCAGGAGAAAAGAAAGAAACGGTGGACTCTTTGGGAATCTGATCAAGTTTGTCTCAGGTGCCTAGGAGACATACCCTGGGAATTCCCAGGAAAACAATTTGTAGTGGGAAGTGTATGCAGGATTCAATAACAGAATAGGGTTTACTATGATTAGTCTATTCTCCATTTTAATCCCCAGGCTGGTGTACAAAGAGCAAACATAGGTTACACATCTCTTTAGAACTACTGAGTTAACTGTTAATTTTGATAAAATTTTCTGGCTTTGAAAGTAGAAGACTAAAGTAGGGCCCTTGCAGGAACAGTGATCAATATCCCCAGACACCTGACACTGCCCAGGCTCCTTGGCAGTTAGGCTGAGGACAAGTGACTGGTTCCGGCCAACAGAGTTCAAAGAACTAAACCTCTATTCTGTTAAGCAGCTGGGATTTGTGGGTGGAGGGAAGCTTGTTTATTACACTAGCTAGTGGTAACCAGCCTGATTAACACACACTGTAAACCTTGAGTTGCTAATTTAAAACACATCATTGTGATGCTCTGATAGTAATAAAACTGGTGATGTTAGGCTAGACTCTTAGAAGTTTCTGAGACTGTAATGGTACCTTGTGTTGGTTATCTTAAAGAAAGAAAGTGAAGTCGCTCAGTCGTGTCCAACTCTTTGCGACCCTGTGGACTGTAGCCTACCAGGCTCTGTCCATGGGATTTTCCAGGCAAGAGTACTGGAGTGGGGTGCCATTTCCTTCTCCAGGAGATCTTCCTGACCCAGGGATTGAATCCCGGTCTCCCTCATTGTAGGCAGATGCTTTACCATCTGAGCCACAGGAAAGTTTCTGTTGGTTATCTTATTATTGCATAAAAAATGATCTTGAAAAGTGCTGGTTCATAGCAACTAGCATTTCTTATCTTGGTGTTTTGATGGTCAGGAATGTGAGAGTGGCTTAGTTAGGAAGTGTTGATTCAGCATCTTTATGATATGCAAGCAAGGTGTTGGCAGGAACTTTAGTCATTTGAAGGCTCGTTTGGGGCTGAAGGATCCACTGATAAAAGGTAGACTTGATTTCCCACTGGTTATCGGCTAGAGTTTTCAGTCTTCACCACATGGGCCTCTCCATAGTCATTCTCATGATATGAAAGCCAGAATCTTCCAGAGAGAGTGATCCAAGAGAGAAAGCAAGCAGGAATCCACTGTGCCTTCTCTTGCTTAGCCTCTGATGTTGCCCTCTGTCACTTTTGCTTTCCCCTCCCTGTTTATTATTAGTAAGTCACTAAATTCAAGGGAGGGGGAATTGAATTTCAAGAGAGTGTCATAGAATTTGTGGGTGCATTTCAAATCACACTATTACTCCAGAACAGGCTTGTAGGAAGCTGATGGGAATGAAATGATTGATTGCCCCTAAGACTGGAAAGAGGGGCTTCAACGATCCATCATAGAGCAGGCTGATGGAGTGTAATGATATAATTGCTCCATTCTTACAATGCTCCCTGATCTCACGAACGAGTAAAAGGAGCCTAACCTGTTCTATTCAAACTATGTCCTGAAGCTGCATATTGAGATGGCAAGGTGAGCATGAAGGCCTTCATGCTGTCCAGGTCATTTACTATGGTAAGTCACAGGCGAGTTTCTACATGATGCAGCGGAAATTTATCCTTAGGAAACAGGGGCCCTGGCTGTGTCGGTGGAGATGCGGCATCCTCCTCTGATGTAACCATCACCTGCTGACCTCCTGGTTTGCCCAGGTGGCACAGCATGCCAATCACTGGTACACACTCTGGGCATTTGCATAGAAGGATAGGAGTTGGACCATAAGAAGGCTGAGAGCCAAAGAATTGATGCTTTTGAACTGAGGTGTTGGAGAAGACTCTTAAGAGTCCTTGGACTGCAAGGAGATCCAACCAGTCCATCCTAAAGGATATCAACCCTAAATATTCCCTGGAAGGACTGATGCTGAAGCTGAAGCTCCAATACTTTGGCCACCTGATGCAAAGAGCCAACTCAATGGAAAAGACCTTGACCTCAGGCAAGATTGAGGACTAGAAGAGAAAGGAGAAAGAGGATGAGACAGTTAGTTGGCATCATTGACTCAATGGACATGAGTCTGAGCAAATTCCAGGAGATGGTGAAGGGCAGAGAAGCCTCACATGCTGCAGCCCATGGGTCTCAAAGAGTGAGACACAACTTAGCAACTGAGCAACAACAATAGATAAAACAGGATAACAGAGAAAAGAGAGAAACTCTTCCCTCCGTACAAGACACAGTGGGCAGATGAAGTGGATCTTGATTTAAGCCAAATTTCAGGAAATGGCAATAGCACCATAAATATTGGCTCTGAAGCCAGGGATATTTTTTCTCCTGTTTCCATAGCGTCTATGAAAGTATTGTATGCTTATACAATGAACCCCTTACTGATAATTTTCTTTAATTTGCTGGATGAATCAGTACCATGCAAGAGAGGATAGCGGAACTAGAGGGTGGTGGGAATTCAAGAATTGTCACGTTTCTGATGCTAGAAACTTCCCTGCCACGGCGATGACAGGCGTGCACCTTGAGGACATAGTTGTATGAGTGTCTATAAAGGTCTCTTGGGGTCCAGTCCAGTTCACGCCTGAGCCCACGGTAGGACCTATGCCAAGAGGCAGAGCCATGGCAAGAGATGAAGGCTCAGTCAAGCCACATGGTCTCAGGCGGGTGATGTTTCAGGAAGCAGATGCCATACTTCTTGCTTCATCACCCATAGAAAGCAGCCAGCGGAGACGGCTGGAGAATGAGGTCAAGGTGAACACGTCACAGCAGCCTGCCGGAAACATACAGGTAGGGGTCCGGGGAGGGGGCAACCTCCTCCTCATCTGGGTGTGGCTTCTGGGTGAAGTAGGACATCCCCACTGAGTTACAGCTTTACTCTAACTTAAAAAGGACGTCTATTTATTTTTTAATTTTATTTTGGACACCAAGAGGAGAAAAAAATATATAGTGAATGTCACAGAAGCCAAGGTCAGGGTTAGCAAATGGAACTGGAAAAAAAGTGAAACAAGAAAATGAAGACAAAACGTGCTCTTTGAGTTCACTGTTATGGAATTTACTGAGGATCATGGGAGAAGAGTGCTGATGAAGAAACTGATGGGTGAGGTGGGCTGAGTAGAAAATTCAGGCTAGGAAGTGGAACTAATGATTAGAGACAAGAAGTTATGCTATAAAGAAGACCAGAGAGGAATCTGAGTAGCTAGAGATTTTAACAGGTTGTTGAAAAAAGGTTTTGGTTTATTTATTCATCTATCCATCTATTCATTTGATCATTCACTTATAAAATCCATTTATTTCTGTTCTTAATATACATAAATATTTTGAATATGATTCAAAATTTCTATGTCTGTCTTACATCAACTTCTTTTTTATTTTTACTTTTTACCTTTCAGTCTTCTTTACCCATTTCTTCATCTCCCCATCCCCACCTCTGGCAACCACCAGTCTCTTCTCTGTATCTATGAGCTTATTTTCTTGGTTTTTTGGTTTTTGTTTTTTGTTTTTTTAGATTCCACATGTAATAGAGGTCATACAATATTTGTCTTTCTTTGTATGACTTACTTTAATTACCATATGTCCTTGAGGTTCATCCATGTTGTCACATGGAGATATATGCACCTCCATGTTTATTGAAGTGACATATACAACGGCCAAGTTATGAAAATCATCTAAGTGTCCATCGATAGATGAATGGACAAAAAGGATGATAAGGGAGGGACCCTCCCCTAGAGTTATGGGAATGGCCAAATACAGAAAGTTCAACAATTGGAAAATGAGACCAACAGCAGTTTATCGAACATATACACTCATATACGCTCATCCCCTGTCCTTTATTATCCCCCAGCGGAGGAAGATAAGGCTTAAACTGGGGCACAGAGGGAACAAGCTGGCTTTATAGTAACAAGAGGGTAGGGTAACTCCTGGTTCCTATAGGTCTAAGGATGTGAGCAGCTTGCTTGAGTAATTCTGTAGGCTGGCAGGGAACTGAATAAAACCCACTACTCAAGGATGAGGAAGAACTACACTTGGTCTGCTTGATAAGGAGGGTTGCTTGGCTAGGGGGAGCTTAACTGCAGCATCAACATTCAAAGGGAATTAAAACCAGAGGCTAGGCCATTTGGGGCCCTTCTGATGAGAATGGATATCGTTTGTTGCTGTTGTTCAGTCGCTAAGTTGTGTTTGACTCTTTACGAACCCCCTGGACTGCAGCACACCAGGTTCCCCTGTCCTTCATGATCTCCCAGAGTTTGCTCGAATTCTTGTCCATTGAGTCAGTGATGCTATCTAACCATCTCATCTTCTGTTATCCCCTGTTCCTTCTGCCTTCAATCTTTCCCAGCATCAGGGTCTTTTCCAATGAGTTGGCTCTTCTTATGAGGTGGCCAAAGTGTTGGAGTTTCAGCTTCAGCATCAGTCCTTCCAATGAATATTCAGGGTTGATTTCCTTCAGGATTGACTGGTTTGATCTCCTTGCAGTGCAAGGGGCTCTCAAGAGTCTTCTCCATCACGACAGTTCAAAAGCATCAATTCTCTGATGCTCAGCCTTCTTTATGGTTTAACTCTCACATCCATACATGACTACTGGAAAAACCATAGCTTTGGTGATATGGACCTTTGTTGGCCAATTGATATCTCTGGTTTTTAATACACTGTCTGGGTTTGTCATAGCTTTCCTTCCAAGGAGCAAGCACCTTTGAATCTCATGGCTGCAATCAGCACCCACGGTGATTTTGGAGCCCAAGAAATAAAATCAGTCACTGATTCCACTTTTTCCCTTTCTATTTGCCGTGAAGTGATGGGACTGGATACTAGGATCTTAGTTTTTACCATGTTGAGTTTCAAGACAGTTTTCCACTCTACTCTACCCTCATCAAGAAGCTCTTTAAGGAAGCACAAAATATTGAGTCTTAATTTTAGGTCTAATTTATTACTTAATTTAAGTTAAATTAACTAACTAAGTTAGCTAACTTTATCATCAAAACACTCTTATGAAATATTACCATACCATTTTATACATGGTGGATTCAAGGCTGAAAGGGCTAGTGTCTAGTCCAGTGTTGGCCAGGTAGTAAGTGACTGAGCTGGTACTCAAATCTGGGTTTGCTAATCCCAGAACTTAACTCCATAAACCATTGCTTCCAGGACAGATGTAACAATCCACCTTAGAAACGGACTAGGCGAGGGGAAGAGAAAGAAATTAAGGAGATCAGCAAATACACCTCATCCCCATAGACAGAAGCCTCAGTTAAACAAGCACGGTTACTTCACTGTGTATCACTTGACTATCTGAGTTCCACTCAACCTTCTCCCAAGGCACACAGGTTAATAACACAGTCCCACTGGCCACTAGCAGCCAGGCCCTGCCTCTGATGTCCAATTTTGTACTTTAATCCGTGGTCCCTGAAATGTCTACAAGCCCAGCCAGTTCGGATACATTTCTAATTATACCCCACTATACAGTCCATGGAATTCTCCAGGCCAGAATACTGGAGTGGGCAGCTGTTCCCTTCTTCTGGAGATCTTCCCAACCAAGGATCGAACCCAGGTCTCCTGCACTGCAGGCAGATTCTTTACCAGCTGAGCCACAGGAAAGCCCTCTGATTACACAGTCCAGTGGAAAGAACCCATCCAAGCAGATCATGTATCTTCCAGATGCTTCAAAATCCCAAGCCCAGACAACCCCAAATTAGTCACCCTCCTGCCCATGCATGCTGGGTATGCTAATGAGGACAGGAGTTCTAGAATAATTGCCTTTGCACTGAAGGACACCTTAACTATCATCCAATTCAACCCCAGATTTCACAGTTAAAGAAACGAAAGCTAAGTGGCATCCCCAAGGTCACAACACTGGTTGGAGCAAAGTTAACTTGAGTCCCTTCCTCACTCTTTACTGACCCCTTCCTCCCACAGTCCCCTCTGCTCTAAAGGTCAAAGAACCCAGACACTCTATCCTTTTTCAATGTCTTTTGCAGTTAAGGTGACTGTATGACCCATTTCCAGATGTTGTGCTGTGAAGGACTCTGCCAGGGAGAATCTGGGAGACTTTTCCTCCTGACAGAGGAAAGAGGAAAGCAGAGAGCTCTATTGCTTCCCCAGCCCATCTGTTATGAGCTGAATTGTGTCCCCCCCAGATGTTGAAATCTTAACCACCCCATACTTTGGAATATGACTGTACTTGGAAACTCAGCCTTTAAAGGGTTAATTAGGTTAAAATGAAATCGTCAGGGTGAGCTGAAGTCTAACATGACTGATGTCTTTCAGAGATTAGCATTCCATACACACGCATTAATATGTGATATTTTTCCCTTTCTGACTTATCTCACTCTGTAGGACAGACTCTAGGCCCATCCACATCTCTACAAATGGCCCAGTTCATTCCTTTCTCATGGCTGAGGAATGTTCCATCATGCAGCATCGCCCTGTATACACTACCTTGCGCAATATGGGAAGTGGGAGGCCGCTGCACAGCACAGGCGCTCAGCTCAGGGCTCTGTGATGAGGCAGCGGTGGGATGGGGCGTGCGAGGGAGGGCCCAGAGGGAGGGGATATACGTATACTTAGAGCTGATTCATGTCGCTGTACAGCAGAAACAAATACAGCACTGTAAAGCAATTATACCCAAAGAAAAATAACTTAATGAGAGGAGAAGGACACAGACAGGCAGAGACAGAAGACTGCAGGAGAACCACAGAACAGAGGGCCACGTGCAAGCCAAGAGGAGACGCTTCAGAAAACCCGCCCCTGCCCACATCTTGTTGCTGGGACTTGCAGCCTCCAGGGTTGTGAGATCATTCATTTCCGTGTTTAAGCCCCCAATCTGTGCTCCTTTGTCATGGCAGCTGACAGGATGGCTATACCATCTCCTGCTCCCTGGGTCCTATCGTGGCCTGGGAGACCATGAATCTTGAAACCAAAAAAGGTGTCTTTCAACCATAAGAGGGACCCCAGCACTGCTGGCACAGCCACGAGGCCTGAGCCTCTGCATTTCCGAAAGCTTCCCAGGGGCCCCCAGGCTGCTGGTGGCGCACAGACCAGACTTTGAGGAGGAGCCCATGATTTCTGGGTGTGCTCCTGCCTGTCCACTTCCCAGCTGGTAGATTTGCATTGACATCACACCCAGACCTTCTCTCTGTACTCAGGAGATGTCATTCCTGACATCCCAGCAGCAACGGCCGTCAGACCTCTACTCCCGCTTCAAGCTCACAATCCACACCTGCTTCCCAGGTTCCAGAGATGATTACAATGTTTCGTGGCTCAATCAAGTCACACAAAGCTTGGTTTACAATAAGACAGGAATTAGGAGGAAACATGAGGATCTATGGAGGCTGAGTTCAACACAAAATATAGGGATTCATGCACTCTCAGACTTCTGGAGCCACTTGGGAGCTCTCAGCTGGACCTTGATCCAATGGTCCATGGACCAGAATCAGTCAGTCCCTTTGTTCCAGCACTGTGCCCGAGCCCTGTCACCTGCTCAAAGGCTGCCCTGCCACCATTACCAGCCTGCCTGCACACCTGTCATCTGCCTATGCCAACAACCCTATGACCATCCCTCCCACCCATGGAGAAACTGAGTGCTGAGCACCCTGACAAGGTTATACCTACACTCATTGAATTAATTTTCTTGAAGCTATTATTGCAGCTGCTGTTTAGTCACTAAATAGTGTCCAACTCTTTGTGACCCCATGGACTGCAGCATGCCCAGCATCCCTGTCCACCACCAACTCCCAGAGTTTACTCAAACTCATGCCCATTGAGTTGGTGATGCCATCCAACCATCTCATCCTCTGTCGTTCCCTTCTCCTCCTGCCTTCAATTTTTCTCAGCATCAGGGTCTTTTCCAAGGAGTCAGATCTTCACATCAGGTGGCCAAAGAATTGGAGCTTCAACTTCAGTCCTTCCAGTGAATACTCAGGACTGATTTCCTTTAGGATAGACTGGTTTGATTTCCTTGCTGTCCAAGGGACTCTCAAGAGTCTTCTCAATCACCACAGTTCCAAACATCAATTTTTCAGTGCTCAGCCTTCTTTATGGTCCAACTCTTACATCTGCACATGACCACTGCAAAAACCATAGCTTAGACTATACAGCTGTTATTACTATCTGTAGTCCTACAAGCCATATGTTAAAGAGGCAGTAACAGGGGCTTAGGGTGGTTAATGGGAATATTGCCTAAGACTGCACAGCCAGGAACCCATGAAGCCAGAATCTCAGCTTCCTTCTTCTTCTAGAAAGAGGGCTCAGAAAGCATCAACCCGATCTTTGTGTTTTTTTGTGTGTGTGTGCCTTCTCCATCTCACTGGCATACAGTGTGGTGTGAAGATAGGAGTTTCTGGTTAAAAGAGCGGACAACTGAGATCTTCGAGCTCAGCCTGCCCCTACCCTCCCTCCGCCAAACTATGTGCTTGTGCACCAAGAGCCCTGAGTCAATACCAGGCTTACCGGTCCTGGGATTTTACAGCTATTCAGCAGGCAGCACCCAGGGTATGGTTTCCAATACTTGGAGATATCTACATATGCAAATCTCACACAGGATCGTCTCTTAAGCCAGCATGCGATTGGGAGTCGATTTTAGCTGATGTGTTTGGTATGCGTGCACGCATGCTCAGTCGCTTCAGTCACGTCTGACTCTTTGCAACTCTATGGACCGTAGCCCACCAAGTTCGTCAGTCCGTATGCTGTCTAGGTTTGTCGTAGCCTTTCTTCCAAGGAGCAAGCAACTCCAGAAGTTCCTAGTTCCCAGACTGGGGAAGTGCTTCTCCCGGGGGCGGGGTGGGGGGGGGGAGATCGAGGCTCATTGGAATTTATGCAATGGCTGTCTTCCAGTAACTTCAGGCTCCTGATGCCCAAGAGACTTGTGGATGAGGGAAGGGGTGGCCACGCTGTCAGTGGGGAGTGACTTGATCTTTGGAAGGTGGTCAAGCTGCTGTTACAAGGACACAGGACGAATATGTTTGACACTTGGGAAAAGGCTCAAGCCACTCTTCATGCTCTCATGCCCAAATCAAACAAGGAAAATAAGCATAGCTTAAAATGGAGTTGGAAACTGGGACTGAGATTCCTCATAGATAACAGTTTGCATCAGCCTATCAGACTGACTGCCCCTACGTGCAGAGATGGGCCAAGGATAAGGTAATCAATACAGGACGGTTGATAGAGGGGATGAGAAGTATGAGTTCAAGACCAGCTGAAGCAGTAGAAGTGTGAATGGTTCTAACAGTGCTTCTCATGTAATGGCCCAGAAAACAGGAACACACAGAATCCTATGAGCGTTCTTTCCACACTGGGCAAACCTACTCTAAGAAGAAAGCAGACCTGGCCAGCACAAGGGGGAATGGTGGTCTTAGTCCATTTGAGATATGACAAACGGTATTAAAAATGTAAAAAATTAAAAATGGTATTTAAAAGACAGTGTATTAAAAAACAGAGACATCATTTTGTTGATAAAGGTCCATAGTGTCAAAGCTATGGTTTTTCTAGTAATCACGTACAGATGTGAGACCTGGACCATAAAGAAGCTTGAGCACCAAAGAATTGATGCTTTTGAACTGTGGTGCTAGAGAAGACTCTGGAGAGATCCAACCAGTACATCCTAAAGGAAATCAACCCTGAATACACATAGGAAGAACTGATGCTGAAGCTCAATACTTTGGCCACCTGATTAGAAGATCCGACTCACTGGAAAAGACCCTGATGCTAGGAAAGATTGAGGGCAGGAGGAGAAGGGGGCAACAGAGAATGAGATGGTTGGATGGCATCACTGACTCAATGGACATGAGTTAGAGCAAACTCTGGGAAATAATGAAGAACAGAGAAGAGTGCTGTGTTACAGTCCATAAGGTCTCAAAGAGGCAGACACGAGTGAGTGACTGAACGCCAACAATAACAGAAAACCTTAGACGAGGTGATTTATAAACAATAGAAATTAATTTCTCACACTTATGGAGGCTGAAAGTCCAAGACAAGGTTGCCAAATGGTCAGGTTCTAATCAGGATCCTCTTCCAGGTTGCAGACAGCCAAAACCTTATCTGTGTGCCCCCACATGGTGGAAAGTGCTGAGAGCAATATGAGGTCTCTGTTACAAGGGCACTGATTCCATTCACGAAGGCTACACTCTCATGACCTAATTACCTACCTTTCCTCTCTCTCTCTCTCTCTCTCTCTCTCTCTCTTTCATATATATAGATACACACACACACACACACACACATCTATGTTAGTCACTCAGTCATGTCCAACTCTTTGTGACCCTTTGGACTGTAGCCCACCACGCCCATCTGTACATGGGATTCTCCAGGCAAGCAACAAAGGAGTGGGTTGCCATTCCCTTCTCCAGGGGACCTTCCCAACCCAGGGATTGAACCCAGGTCTCCCACATGGCACAGAAAGCCTATTTCTTTGGTTAAAGAGAGTCACTGAACCATAGGCTTCCTGTCTTTCCCTATCTGATAGAGTTTCCTGTCTCCTGATGAATCTTGGTATCACAGTGTATCTGGACCTATATTGTGACATTTTGGATATAGAAGAGTCAAATAGTTTAGGTCCTTGTTACTTGTTCTTATAAATGTAAATAGAATGCTTTGTGATCATTGAATTCCTCAAGATACAGTAGGCAAAATGTGCATATAAAATTTTTATGAGGTTCTTTCTAGAGTTTGTGTGTCTTACTCAATAAAGTAGTTAACACTTATCAAGTCACATCACATTTATTCTAATTACCATCCATCAACACCTAATTTCATCATATAGAATATTGTCTATTTTTATTTATTATCAAGAAATAGACTTTTTCAAGTTTATGATGAAAACGTTTAGATGCTAACTTATAAAACACATACATAGAGTAGCAAGATTTTTTATCCTTTTTTAAAGATGTATATGAAGTTTAACTATATAAAGTTTAACTATCAATAGAAAAAAATAATACCACTCATGGGTTCCTATGTTCTCAGTTCAGTTTAGTTCAGTTCAGTTGCTCAGTCTCGTCTGACTCTTTGCGACCCCATGAATCGCAGCACGCCAGGCCTCCCTGTCCATCACCATCTCCCAGAGTTCACTCAGACTCACATTCATCCAGTCGGTGATGCCCAACTCATCCTCTGTCGTTCCCTTCTCCTCCTGCCCCCAATCCCTCCCAGCATCAGAATCTTTTCCAATGAGTCAACTTTTCGCATGAGGTGGCCAAAGTACTGGAGTTTCAGCTTTAGCATCATTCCTTCCAAAGAAATCCCAGGGTTGATCTCCTTCAGAATGGACTGGTTGGATCTCCTTGCAGTCCAAGTGGCTCTCAAGGGTCTTCTCCAACACCACAGTTCAAAAGCATCAGTTCTTCGGCACTCAGCCTTCTTCACAGTCCAACTCTCACATCCATACACGACCACTGGAAAAACCATAGCCTTGACTAGACGGACCTTCATCAGCAAAGTAATGTCTCTGCTTTTGAAAATACTATCTAGGTTGGTCATAACTTTTCTTCCAAGGAGTAAGCGTCTTTTAATTTCATGGCTGCAGTCACCATCTGCAGTGATTTTGGAGCCCCCCAAAATAAAGTCTGACACTGTTTCCACTGTTTCCCCATCTATTTGCCATGAAGTGATGGGACCAGATGCCATGATCTTCGTTTTCTGAATGTTGATCCTTAAGCCAACTTTTTCGCTTTCCTCTTTCACTTTCATCAAGAGGCTTTTTAGTTCTCAAGCTTTAGTAAATAAAGACAAATAGAAGGTCAAACTGTGTAATGAATATTCCTCCACATGGGGCAGAGAAGAAACATCACCTCCCCCCAGATATGACAGCCACATAATTTAGATTTTCTGGGTAGACTCCATATCCCAGTACTCTGATCTGTTACCCTTAGGTTAGCTTGTAGGACTGTCAAACAACTCGTCGTCTTTGGGGGAGGAGCATGGAAACCTACACCTTCTTGCACAACCTGCAGAGCCTCGAAGCACAGAGGCCGCAGTGTCCTTGACTTCCTGGCCAGGTGCTCCTGGCTGGCCCTTTCCCTGGCAGTTCCCAGCAGACCTGGTTCCTGGCAGTCACGCCTTCGCTTTCCTCTCAGGTCTATTTTTGCCCAGAGTTGCACATTCCCCACCACAAGTCTCCATCCTTTTTCCCCAAGGACCCTATCAGTTTTTATAAAGGAAGGTTTGCCTGGTCCACTCCTAGTGCCTCTGAGTCATAACCAGCATCCTTGCTTGTGGGCCATCAGCCCACTTTCTTAACTAACCAGCAACTCTGTTTTTTTGCCTCTGAGAAAAGTCCCTCGTGTGATCACCAGAACTTTAGCCAGAGGACACATGTGGGCAGAGTCTAGATCGAGGGCCAAGACAACAAGCCTCAGGCAGAAACAGAGACGTGAAGTCATCCCCAGTGACTGCTGTGGCTCCAGACACAACCCTGGCCAAGCCTGTGCTCTCCCTGAGGTGACCAAGAGTTCTCACTCTCTTGATACAGCGAAGTCAAGTGTCTCGGCCTTGGAGAAGTCAGGAGGCTTAAATGGACATTTTCTCTGTTGAATCTTCATCCATGTATCTTGATCCTCGAGGTTATACAAATAGTGCAGTATGAGACGTTTCATGCTGAGATTTCATATGTTCTATATCAAAAGGTATGAACCCGATAGAGAAAACTTTTACCACCAAGAGTTGGGTCTCTGAGCATGCTACTCATTAACCAACTCACTCTCATATCCGCTTGCAGCACACGCTGGGAGCTTTTCTACTATCTTCACCAGTTGATCTCCAAGTGTGAACAGGAGTGTGGGGAGAGGTTCAGCCCTGGAACCCCTAAGCTGGTAAGGAGCAAAAAATACCTCCGTAACCATCTGCTCAAATTTCTTTTCATTCCTCTCCCTTCAACCTCCTCACTTCCCCAAAATGATTGTAGAAAAGAACCATAATTAAGGGTTAAAAGGGCTCTACAGAAACTAACACTACAGTGAAAAGCAGCTATGTGTGTACTTAATCGCTCAGTGGCGTTCAGCTCTGTGTGACCCTCCAGGCTCCTCTGACAATGGGATTTTCACCTCCTTCTCCAGCGGATCTCAACTGGGGAAGCTTTAAACTGGCTCTTGTTTTTACTCCACTCCTCTCTGCTCTTCTGGGCTCCCAATCTGAAAGGCTGAGTATATATTTACACCCTAGTCCTCGGTTTTCAGACAGTCAGAGGATTATGTCAACTGGATTGAGACTGATCTTCATTTTCCGCAGCCAGACAAAGCTCCCATCAGCTGGACACTCTGGCAGCCTCTGTGACTCACGCTGTTTTCTGAGCCTCGGTTTTCCTGCCAGCAGCCTCCTAATCTCTCCTGTAATCAGCGTTCAGTCTCTTGTTGGGGGACCCGCACCAGTAAACACCACCCAACCTGAGATGGGTCAAATTTGGTGAAGACAAATTAAATCTTCACCCAAGGAGTTGCCACTTTCTTCTCCAGGGGATCTTCCTGACCCAGGGATCAAACCTGCATCTCCAGCGACTCTTACATTACTTCACCCACTGAGCCATTGGGGAAGCCCAAAGCAGCTATAGCCCAATTTTTTTTTTTTTTAAAGGAAGGTCTCTGAAGCACCCAGGCTGTCAATATAACATAGTCATAATCATAGGTATAACTGTAGAGTTTTGGTCTGGCATTTTCTTCAGAAATGCTGACCCTTCAGATGCCCCCACAGCCTTACAGTAGGCTGGAGAGAAGCAGGTCTTCTGAGAATGGCGGGGATGGTGTGAAGTTGAGAGAAGCACTCCCTTTCATCTGATGGCCTCAGTAACTGGGACTGTGAGACAATCGTTTTGTTCAGGCTTTCCCACTTCAGAACAATCAAATAGTCCTCAGCCTCCATGAAGTCAACCTCAACAGCTTCACGTGAGGCAAAGGCCGCCGTCGACTCAGGGGAGCAATGCCCCATCTCATGGTCTGTGCGGCAAACCCAGGAGCGAGCTGGCAACCCGCCGGCCCCGACGCTGGAGCAGTGATTTCTGCTGACACTGCAGTGACCCGCTCTCCCCAGCACGCTTCCTCTGCTGTGTTATCAAGTAGAGCAAAGCCAGGAAAAAGTCGGTGAATCAAGTGTTTACTTGGCTGGAGAGTGTTGATAAGCTGTTAGCCTCTGCGTAGCTCTGGACCCGGCACACACTCCACAGCCCCGCCAGCCCCGGGCTACAGAGCGCGCTGAAGAGCAGGGGACGGATCTGAAACAATACCCGCTCCCGTTTCCAGCCCAGCCCGGCTCACTTCGCCCGGGAGCTGCACTCACGCCTGTTTATGCTGAGTCCATCTCGGGGTCACTGTGGTTGAGTGGTGTCCACTGGTGCGGGTCCCCCAGCAAGAGACTGAACCGTGATAAGAGGAGAGATTAGGAGCCTGCGGGCGGAACAGCCCGACTCGCAGGGCCGCCAGCTGAGGGGAGCTGCGTCTATTTGCAGAAAATGAAAATCTTTCGAGTCCAGTCTCGTCCAGTTGACATAATCCTTTGACTGTCTGAAAACCACGGACTGGAGTGGGGAGCCCAGGAAAGCAGAGAGGAGCGGAGTGAAAACAAGAGCCAGTTTAACGCGTCACCCTGTTGAGACTTTTGTTGTTGTGTTGCTTGCTGTTTAGTCACTTGTATATCCGCCTCTCGTGACCCCATGGATTGTAGCCCCACAAGGCTCCTCTGTCCATGGAATTTTCCAGGCAAGAATACTGGGTTGGGTTGCTATTTCCTCCTCCAGCGGATCTTCCTGACCCAAGGATTGAACCCAGGTCTCCTGCATTGGCAAGCAGATTCTTTACCACTAAGCCACCTGGGAAGTCCCTGTTGAGACGAGAGCCCATCTTTCTAGAGCAACAAATAATACTAATGATGATCATGATCATCATTATTGTTATTATTATAATGACAGTACATTAAATGAACATCCACTGAGCTGTTTGCTCAAAAATTAAGCCATCACGTCAAAGGTGACTCTCCTCTTCTTAAAAACCAGAGGAGGGAAAGGACCTGGGTGTCGAGAAGCCCGCGTTTTCCTCTGGCTGCGTGGTGAGTTGGCACCGTGGCCTTGAGCATGGCGCTGACCTCTGTGCATCCTCTTTGGTCCAGGAAGGTGTTGCTACCTGAGCCCACCCTGATGGGAGAGCTCAAGCAGGTGCGGAAGCCTTCTGAGAAGGACAAGGTGCAGAACAGAAGGCAGGTCCCTGGGGGTATGGTTCCTATCACTGCCGGGTCTTTTGCAAGGATTTGCATTACGTAGTCATTCAGCTGTGTGAAAATGAGACGGGACAGGAACTGTAGGTTGGAAGAAGAACGATTCTAGTGGAAAAGGCTGAGCAATTCCTTTGACCATTGCTTTTGATTTTTAATTACTTAGGCCCCACAATCACTCTAGTGCCAAAAGCTATCGCAGATGAAGAACTCCACACCCTCAAATGCAAGCCCTTCTGGATTGTTTGGCTACATAACACTAGAGACCCACTTGGGAAAAGTCTTTCCTGACTGCTCAGTGATGTAGGTGGCTCGGGGGTAAAGAATCCACCTGCCAAGGCAGGCGATGCAGGAGACGCAGACTCAGTCCCTGAGTTGGGAGGATCCCCTGGAGGAGGGAATGGCAGCACACTCTGGCATTCTTGCCTGGGAAATCACACAGATGGAGGAGTCTGGTGGACTACTGTCCACGAGGTCACAAAGGAGTTGGACATGACTGAGTGACTAAGACCGTGATCTGATAAGCAGGGAAGACGCAGGCACAAGGGAGGAGCCAAGCATCAGCTAGGCAAGGAAAGCAGGAGGCCCAGAGGAGCTTGGTAGATACAGTGCTGCCTGCCCGCACTTCTCCTAACGAAGAACACTTTGCCTCTGCTGCCAGGAGGGCCACCAGCCCCTTCTTGGGTGGCCTCGGATGCAGAGAGAGGCCTGACTAGAGTTCCCACCACCAATGACAGGTGGAGGAGGGAATACGGAAGCCTAGCGTTTGGCCATTTTAACACCCAGCGTCCCCATAGCATCAACTGATGCTGTCTCCCATCGTCCCAAGCATGTGTTTCTTCTCCCTTGACAGGTGTCAATCTCCAGGGCACTCGTTAATAAACATCTTACACTTTAATCTCCATTTCAGAGTCTGCCCCCTGGGGACCCAATGTGTGGCAGCTAGGAAATAGAACAGATGAAATTCCCCAAGACAAAGAGAGAGAATGAAAAGACAAAAGACCAATGTGCCTTCTTTCATACTGCCGTCACTTTTCCTGGTCTGGGTTTCTGCTGGGACAAGATGCCAGGGCAGAGTGGAAAGAATACCAGAGTTAGGTTCCTAGGGCCTCCTTCTCATCTGAGCTCGGCCAGTCATTACTTGTATGATCCAAGATAAATCAACCTGCCAGCAGCCCTGTTTGCTCATTGGCAAATGGGGAGACCAGTGATGCTACCTGATCATCGTGAGGGTCTGTGAAGATAATGGATTGAACAGGAAGTCGTAAAATGCCATCTGCTGCTGATCACTGCTCTCTCCATCAACCAAAGCTTGGAGAGCCAGTGGTAGCTTGAAAACAGCAGCCTGAAAGGAAGAGTTTCTACTCGACTCCTCTGCAGGCTGGTAGAGAGATTGCAGGGAAGAGTTAAGAGCCAGAAGTGATGGAAGACAGAACATGTCTCATAAACCCTCACACAGCAGGTAACCTTGAGTGCCTGCTACGCAACAAGCATCATGCCAGTGCCTGTCTTCAAGGGGCTCACAATGTTGGGGGGGGTCATGCACATTGACTAAAATAGTCCCTAAAAATGTCCCACAAAGAAGTAAAACCTCCCACGGGGAAATGAGCCAAGTAAGAGCTGTCAGAGAAGGTCTCCCCGTGGAAGTGATGCTTGAATCGAGAAATGCGTGATGAGTAGGAGTTATGTCGATAAAGAGGAAGGGAAGGTGATTCCGAAATCTGAGAAAATGCCGGCGCAAAGAGGCCCCTGTGTTCCCCTGTGACAGGTGAACACAAGGCCTGGAAGCTTGAGGGTGACACCTGAAGGGTCAGGGGAGTGGGGGTTGGAGAGGGTTACAGAGGCGGGTGAGGGCCACAGTGATCAATTCCTGGCAGATGGATTAAAGGCCATCGTCTTTATCTTAAGTGCAACAGGGAGCCATGATGGGCTCTAGGTAGAGCAATCATATGATTACTCGGGCTGCAGAGGGAACGAAAGATGGGAGGGAGGAAGGAGTAGATACTATTAATGACAGCTCATACTGACTGAGCTTCTATGTGCCTGGCACATGTTTAAATGAAGTACAGGCAGCCAGTAAGACAGGTACTCTGGTGATCCTCATTTTAACTAGGAAGAAACTAAAGCCCAGAAAAAATAACCAGGATCCCAACCAAGCTGTGTAGCTGAAAAAAACATACACTTAACAACTACTTGTACACTTGTAGACAACTATTGTACACTTATAATACTGTACTAGGGGTAGACCAGATGGTTGGTTATTTCAGTAACCTATTTAGGTGATAGCTGTGAAGCTGGGAGGGAATGGATGCATTTCTGAAGAGATGTAGGAAATTAAAAGACAAGACAGAATCCACTGTAAATTGGTCATTGAATGTGGGGGAGATGGCCTCAGGGATGGTGGAAGCAAGAAAGGGGTACCGCTCACTGAGATGTGGGCACTTGAAGAGAACTAAGGTTACATGTTTCCTGGCTGGGGCAGGAGGCTGCAGACGGCATGAGTCCACTTGGATCTGGAGAGTACTGAGATGCTTTGATGACATACTGGGTTGTATTAAATTCTTGGAAGGAGACATTCCTCTCTCCTCCCAGGAGACTGCAGCTCTTTCTACTTGGTTCTGATCCATCTGATACATGCACTTGTTAACACAATATACCTCATGAGCACACAGGGGGAAGGGCCACTACCTCCCTTAAAGTCTCTTTCCAGAGGCCAGCAAGTCCCCCATCCCTCCCTCCTCAGGCCTGGAAATCAGCACCGAATCATCCTCTGAAGAAAAAAGCATCTGCCATGAGGACAGGCAAGTAGGAGGAATGGTCAAGAGCATAGACTGTCATCTGTGTGGCTTTGAAAGGGGAAAGTGAAAGTCTCGCAGTCATGTCTGACTCTTAAAGTCCGTGGAATGGAGTTCTCCAGGCCATACTACTGGAGTGGGCAGCCTGATCCCTTCTATTCCCAACCCAAGGACGAAGCCCAGGTCTCCCGCATTGCAGGCAGATTCTTTACCAACTGAGCCACCAGGGAAACCCTTTAATTAAGTTTATTTATTTTTAAAAAACTATTTCTTTTAAGGAGCATAGACTTAGGTCAGATGCTGTAATAACAGTCTGTTTAGCCAGCCATGCATGTGTGCATGCTCAGCCACTAAGTCACGTCTGACTCTCTGCAACCCACGAGCTGCAACTCTCCTTGACATTCTTAGAAACTGCATTCAGATGGGTATGTCTCTCCTTCCCTCCTTTGCCTTTCACTTCTCTTTTTTTCTCAGCTATTTGTAAGGCCTCCTCAGACAACCATTTTGCCTTTTTGCATTTCTTTTTCTTGGAGATGGTCTCGATCACTGCCCCCTGTACAGTTTCACGAACCTCTATCCAACCTAAGTGCTAAAGAATTGATGCTTTTGAACTGTGGTGTGTTGGAGAAGACTCTGGAGAGTCCCGTGAACCACAAGGAGATCAAATCAGTCCATTCTAAAGGAGATCAGTCCTGAATATTTATTAAAGTACTGATACTGAAGCTGAAACTCCACTACTTTGCCAACTGATGAAAAGAGCTGGTTCATTGGAAAAGACCCTGATGCTGGGAAAGATTGAGGGTGGGAGAATAAGGGGATGATAGAGGATGAGATGGTTGGATGGCATTACCGACTTGATGGACATGAGTTTGAACAAGCTCCAGGAGTTGGTGATGGACCGGGAAGCCTGGTGTGCTGCAGTCCATGGGGTTGCAAGATCAGAACACAGCTGAGCGACAATTGACTCACTGACTGAGTGACTGAACTGCAACTCACCAGGCTCTTCTGTCCATGGGATTTTCCAGGCAAGAAAACTGGAGTGGGTTGCCATTTTCTACTCCAGAGGATCTTTCCTACTCAAGGATTGAACCAGAGTCTCCTACACTGGGAGGTAGATTCTTTACCACTGTGCCTCCTGGGAAGCCCTCAGCCAGCCATGACAAATTACAAAAGACCAGGTGGCTTAAACAATAAATATTTGCTTTCTGACAGTGTTGGAAGCTAACAGCCCAAGACCAGGGTGACTTCGTGGTCAGTTTCTGGTGAGGCCTCTCTTTCTGGCTTGTAGATGGCTGTCTTCTCAATGTGTTCTCATGTGGACTTTTCTCTGTGTGCATCATGGAAAGAAGAGACTCTCTACTGTCTTTTCCTCTTTTTATAAGGACACAAACCCTATCAGATTAGGGCTTTTCCCATAGGTCTCATTCAACCTTCATCACCTCCCCAAAGGCCATACGTCTGCAGACAGTCACTCTGGGGACTTAGGGCCCACATATATTCTAGGTTCAATCATTCATGAGCTTAGATCATGTCTTTGCACAATTCATTAATCTCTCTAAAGCTCAGGTTTTTTATCTGTAAGATATGGTTACTGGGGGAATGTAATGAGAAAATATATGTAAGACATATATAGAGAGAATCAATGCCTTTGAACTGGGTGCTGAAGAAGATCCTTGAGAGTCCCTTGGATGGCAAGGAAATTATACCAGTCCATCCTAAAGGAAATCAGTCCTGAGTGTTCATTGGAAGGACTGATGCTGAAGCTGAAATTCCAATACTTCGGCCACCTGATGGGAAGAGCTGACTCATTTGAAAAGAACTTGATGCTGGGAAAGATTGAGGGCAGGAGGAGAAGGGGAGGACAGAGGATGAGATGGTTAAATGGCGTCACTGACTCAATGGACATGAGTTTGAGCAAGCTCCAGGAGGTAGTGAAGGACAAGGAAGCCTAGCATGCTGCAGTCCAAGAAGTTGCAAAGAGTCAGACACAACTGAATGACTGAACAACAAAATAGACCGGAAGCTGACATGCAGCGGCCAAGTAGTGGTAACAATTATCATCTCTGGAGGCAGACACAGTGGATTTTCACTCAACAGAGCTTGAATCCTGGAACCGTAGGAGTCCCTCCCAATTACTCCCATCCTTACTCTTTTCATCCTGAGGCCTGTCTTGCCTGGAGCATGGTTGTGAATTTCGAGGGCAGTGCTGAAACATCTTCTCATGCATCTCAAAGACATTTTGTTCCTGTTCAGCTGCAGCAATGTTTGCCATTTGTTTCCTGGCACGAGAAGGAAGCCCCACCTATGAAGTTTGCTTAGTGAGAGCAAGAGGGAGGGGACAGGAAAAGGAGCTTATCTGAAGACATGGAAACCTAAAGGGAGGGATTTTACACATGAGTGATGGATGGAGCAATCCCCTTTGTAATAAATCCTTCTCTTTTTCTCATGGTTGGTTTCAAGGAAAATAAAATGCCTATACTCTCTGTGACTCTTGACGAGCCTCTTCTTGAGATACAGGCGGAAGGGATGGCTTGCCTCCACTTAGGAGCTTTCTTCACTGAGGCCTCCCAAAACACAACCTGACTCAGAAGGTGGTGGTCCCACATGCCGCGGCCTCTCGTGGGGTGATTGCAAAACAGGCGACTGAGCTATACACTCTATAGCCACTCAGGACATGGACCAGCCCTCACCCTAAGGGTAAGACAGGAAATGGGGCAGCTAAGTTCCAATAGTTTGGCCATTTCATGCAAAGAGCTGACTCATTGGAGAAGACCTCGATGCTGGGAAAGATTGAAGGCAAGAGGAGAAAGGGATGACATAGGATGAGATGATATTACCGACTCAATGGACATGAGTTTGAGCAAGCTCCGGGAGATGGTGATGGATAGGGAGGCCTGGAGTGCTGCAGTCCATGGGGCTGTGAAGAGTCAGACATAACAGTGGCTGAACAGCAAAAGCCCTTTAGACCTTGAATTCAGTCTGATGTTTGGAGTAAATAGGGTTCCCAGGTACTGCAGATCCTGAGGGGAAGAGGCCTCTGCGTAGGAACACTTGTGGGGCAGTCATGCCTGATTTGGAGACAGGATTTCTTCTGGAAAGGATGCCTTCTACAGACAGGTCTTGCCTTCTTCTCTGCAGCCCATGGCACCAGCAACCCACAGGGAAAGCATGCAGTGTCTTGGCTAAGATGCCTTGAGATTCTGTCACTGTTTGTGTTAGAAATAAGTAGCTAAGTTTCCCAGCAATTATTGCCATCGACGCTAAGAGAAGAAAAAGTCATGTGAGCACAGCTTTATTTTTTTAATAAAAGACAATAGTTTTCTTAAGAGAAAAGAAAAACAAGCAAAAAGACTGAACTCATACTTTCATACTAAGAAGAGAAAACAGAAGAAGGGGAAAAGGAAGAAAGGAGGGGAAGATGAGAGGAAGGAGAGGAAGATGAGGGGAAGGAGAGGAAGATGAGGGGAAGGAGAAGGAGAAAGAAAAAGTGCCCCTGGCCCCTGGGTACCCTTTCCCAGGATGGGAGGGTCATGTCTGGAATCTCAAAAGCTGGGGCTTCAGAAGGCACCCCTGTGTCCTTGTTTCCTGGAATCTACTAAAAGAAAATGGCAAACCAGCCAGATATTTGACTGAGGTTTGCTAAGAAAACACATCCTCGGTTTGGGTTGTTTTCTGAGAGGAGGGTCGGAGAGATGTGGTTTAAGTACGAAAATTGCTCGTGGACTGTTATGGAAATAATGACTCTCTCCATGGCCCTGCATACCGCTGGTTGTAGCTACAGGAAGCAACACGAGACAGTGGGCGAAAATCACCTGGGGACGTGAGCAGGATGGGCCACTGACGGAGGTGGGACCCAGCAAAGCATCTTCTGTGTCAGTTACCCGGAAAATTCTGTAGCCAGACATGTATTTACTCATTCAAGTGGAGGGCAAGACGCTTATGATCTCCGGGGCCTGGCTAGACTGTGAAATGGAATAAGAAACTCTGCCTCATGGGATCTGTGGTCCACACTCCCCGGAGACGGCTCAGCTCAGGTCTCTGACGTCTCCCCTTGAGGAACCTCAAAGGGCCCATTTTCATGTCCTTTTAATGTCAGTTTATGACACATTAACCAAAGTCTAAACTGTTTGACTTGACCTTGAAGATAGTTTTAGGCAATTACAGCCCACAGTATAAATGCATGAATGTTACCCAAAAGCTGGGTTAACCTCTTGGTGGGTGTCAAGCCAACAGACATAACCAAGCCAGAGATGAGAAGAAGGAAGGACTTAGTGTTATTTGCAGCAATTAAGGAGAATACTAAGGATCTTTCCCAAAGCAGTATGTGCCCTAGCACCACAACTGGGGACGTTTTAAGCTCAGGGTACATGCCTATTCATGAAGGGTTTGAGCAGAGGAGAATGCAAGTTGAATTGGGGCAAAAGTTGACAGAGTCCAGGCTATAGCTGATTGATGTCAGGAGGGTAAACAAGCTACCATCCTCCACCCAGGTGGGAGCCTTAGTTCCTGCAGAACTCAGACATGTTGTAGTTGAGTCGCTAAGTTGTGTCCAACTCTTTGTGACCCTATGGACTGCTGCCCACTGGGCTCCTCTGTCTGTGGGATTTCCCAGGCAAGAACACTGGAGTGGGTTGCCATTTCCTTCTCCAGGGGATCTTCCAGACCCAGAGATTGAACCCACATCTCCTGTGTCTCCTGCATTGGATTCTTTGACTCTCAAAGACAGGCTATTATGAATATGCCTTGAGGAGGAACTAGGACTTGGCTTTTTCATTGTTCTGTTGTTTGCCTGTCTTTTCTCTCTTCCTGTTTACTTTGTTCCCTTAAATCATTAACTTCTGAGACCTGTTCAAGGGCAAGCACCATGGCCAGGCTGAGATAAAATAGGTGAAGCCAAAAATGGCTTCTCTTATGTCAAGAAAGCCATGCCTGGTTCTCTGTCTTCAGGAACCCCCTACCTTTATCTGCTTACATTTGAACAGCTGCCATTGCTCTGAATCAACCCGATAAGTAATAATAATTCTAGAAAGCAGACAATTTTGGTTGCATGACCATCAGAATTAGTTCTTTCTCTTTGATGTATCTTTGTGTTTACCCTTTATGGTGTCCTGTGTCTATTACCCACTATTAGGGAAAGATAAACCAGAGTAGTGTTACCCTTGACCTTACGTTTGGAGTTAGGGATTCAAAAATTCTGCCTAACTATCTTCAGTAATCAGTGAAAGGTCCTAAATTTCTAGATCATGGCACTCACATGCCAGTTCAGTCATTTATATGTGGTCATTTGTTCAAGAATTCATGCATTCCCTCAGCCTATCAACACGTGATCCGTACCTGCAGAATCCTGACCCCACCGTGAATACAAAGAACTTTTCAGGGACGCAGCAACATCCTAACTCCATGGGAAGCCAGGAGAGGGCATGGTTACTTCTGAAGGACATCCCCAGAGAGGTAGAGTGTCGCTGTCGGCCTGCCTACAAGGATGGGAAGGATTTTGGCAGGGAGAAAGAAAGGGCTTTTAAGAGGCTGTAGATAGCTGATTTTCCAAGTTTGAGCAAATGAAGGAAGGGAGAAATGAGAAAAATGGAGTAATCAAAATGCAAGTTGCCAGTGTCAACCGAAAAAAAAATGACAACCTCAAACTTGAGAATGTTTAATTTGGCCAGGACTTGCTAAGGACTTAAGCCCAGGAGATGGCCTCTCAGATGGCTCTGATGGACTGCTTCTGAAGACATCTGGGAGAAACCAGGATATACAGGAGTTTTTACAACAAAAACCAGGTCATCGAAACACCGAAAGATTGCTGTTAATTAAAGAAATCCAGACATCATCTCAAGGTGGAGAATTTAGTGCCCTTCTATGTATGGGAAGGGGCCAGAGTCTGGGTCCAATGCAGTGATTCCTCGGATGTACATCCTAAATATTGGGGGCCAGGATCCTTTTTTCGTCCTCCTGAATCCCCGCAGGGTGCACAGCTGGGGGTGGTTTCGTCAGCTGATGGTTTGATGGCTGCAACACTCCTTGCTTACTGATAAGGCAGGTGACCTTCTTCACCTGCACCTGAGGATGTCGGATGAAGTGGCAGATGAAGATGGTGACAAATGAGTGGATGATGAAACAGTAGACTGGAGTTTGGATTTTTTTTTTTTTTTGGTAGCAGCTGGGAACCACAGAAAATGTGTGAGTAGGAGCAGAAAAAAAAAATTAAGGATCTAGGGAGAAAGTATAGTCTGCTGTCAGTGTGAGGGACTAAAGAGGTAGATGAGAAATGCAGGGATGAGAGATGGGCCAGAGCAGGAGTCTCAGAGAGAAGCGGTGAGGAGACAAGGGGAGCATCATGGGCAGAGGGAAAGAAAAGGTGGCTCTCAGTGAGGGTTGGGGTGGGGGGCTTTAGACCAGGGACGCAGACCCCGGGGCTTAGTCCTGGCTCTGCACTTCAGCAGGGCCACCAAGATGTAATGTATCCAGCCATCAGTTCCTCCAAAGTGAAGGCAAGAGATGGGAGGAATCTCAGTCTTCTGTACAGAAGCCTCTCCCATGAGCCAGTGGAGTCACTGTACGGAGGAGAGCTTGACTGATTGGGAAAAGAGAGTTTCAGAGCCAGGGGTGACCTTGGTGATGCTGATTCTCAAACTTGAGTGCAGTTCAGAATCACCTGGGCAATGTGTTAAGAGATCAATCAGCCATCCCTGGAAAGAAAAATATGAAAACCTGGACAGTGTATTTAAAAAGCAGAGATACCACGTTGTATAGTCACAGCAAAGGTCTGTACAGTCAAAGGGATGGTTTTTCCAGTAGTCATGTACAGATGTGAGTTGGACCAAAAAGAAAGCTGAGCACCCAAGAACTGATGCTTTCAAATTTTGGTGCTGGAGAAGACTCTTGAGAGTCCCTTGGCCTGCAAGGAGATCAAACCAGTCCATCCTAAAAGAAATCAACCCTGAACATTCATTGGAAGGACTGATGCTAAAGCTGAAGCTCAATACTTCAGCCACCTGATGGAAACAGCCGACTCATCGGAAAAGACCCTGATGCTGAGAAAGATTGAAGGCAGGAGGAGAAGGGGACGATGGAGGATAGGATGGTTGGATGGCATCATCAGCTCAGTGGACATGAGTCTGAGCAGGCTCTAGGAGATGGAGAAGGACAGGGAAGCCTGGTGTGCTGCAGTCTACGAGGTCACAAAGAGTCGGTCACGACTGAGCAACTGAATGACAATGGCGATTTGAGGTTCCTTTCCCACCGCACAGCACTGTGTGAAACTCTCATCTCACATCTGGAGTGTTGGGAGGAATCTGAAGCCCAGAGGGGCTGAGCTGGTGTCCAGCCTCAAAGGGGCACACTCCCCACTCTCTGGAGAGGTGACTCCCTCCAAAAGGCCACAGCCTCGGGGCTCTCTTTTTCCACCTAGTCCATCTCCCCAGGACGGGAGGAGAGCCTGTTGAACTCAGAAGATCCCAAGAGCCCAAACAAGAAGCTACAGATTTCAGAGCAGCTGGACTGAGATGACCCAGGAGCTGCTGTTCAGCTGCCACCAACTGCTTCAGGCTTGTCAGACCTCATCACCCTCAGTCAGCCTCACTGGGCCTTCATCAGAGCTTTGAGACTTGGCCAGGGCACGGGCACATTAAATGTTGACACTTCCTCATGCCTTGCTCTCCAGAGCATCATTCAGTAGAGGCTTCTCAGCTTTCCTGGTGGCTTAGATGGTAAAGTGTCTGCCTACAGTGCAGGAGACCCAGGTTCGATCCCTGGGTCAGGAAGATCCCCTGGAGTAGGAAATGGCAACCCACTCCACTATTCTTGCCTGAAAAATCCCATGGACAGAGGAGCCTGGTGGGCTATAGTCCACGGGGTCACAGAGTCGGACAAGACTGAGTGACTTCACATTCACCCACACTCACGCTGAGATCCTATTGGAAACGAACAACCTCGGGCTCACCCTCAACTCAGGACTCAGAGTCTGTATTTTCACAAGATCCTAAAGTGATGTATCTGTGCTGTGTGCATATCAGAGTTTGAGACGCCCTGGTTTCTGCCTCCTCTGCTGTTTGTACATTCCTCTCCCCCAGCCCCTACCTAAGATAAAGAAGAGAAAGAGAAGGGATGTGAGAGAGAGAGGGGAAGGAGACAAAAAGGGAAGAAAAGGAGGGGAGGGAAGGAGGAGATTGAGTGGTTGGGAGGGATGAATAGAGAGAGGGGACATGAAGGAAGGGAGAGAGAGGTTTAGAATAATTTGTTGTTACTCAGTTAATAATTTGTGTCCAATTCTTTGTGACCCTATGGACCTCAGCATGCCAGGATTCCTTGTCCATCACCAACTCCTGGAGCTTGCTCAAACTCATCTCCATTGAGTCAGTGATGCCATCCAACCATCTCATCCTCTGTCTTCCTCTTCTCCTTCCACCTTCAATCTTTCCCAGCTTCAGGGTCTTTTCAAATGAGTCGGCTCTTCACATCAGGTGATCAAAGTACTGGAACTTCAGCTTCAACATCAGTCCTTCCCATGAATATTCAGGGTTGATTTCCTTTAGGAGAGACTGGTTTTGTCTCTTTGCAGTCCAAGGGACTCTCAAGCATCTTAACCAGAAAGTGAAGTGAAGTTGCTCAGTTGTGTCTGACTCTTTTGTGACCCCATGAACTGTAGCCTACCAGGCTTCTCAGCCCATGGAATTTTCCAGGCAAGAGTATTAGTTCAGTTCAGTTTAGTCGCTCAGTTGTGTCTGACTCTTTGTGACCCCATGAATCTCAGCACGCCAGGCCTCTCTGTTCATCACCATCTCCCGGAGTTCACTCAGACTCACGTCCATCGAGTCAGTGATGCCATCCAGCCATCTCATCCTCTGTCGTCCCCTTCTCCTCCTGCCCCTAATCCCTCCCAGCATCAGGGTCTTTTCCAGTGAGTCAAGTCTTCGCATGAGGTGGCCAAAGTACTGGAGTTTCAGCTTTAGCATCATTCCTTCCAAAGAAATTCCAGGGTTGATCTCCTTCAGAATGGACTGGTTGGATCTCCTTGCAGTCCAAGGGACTCTCAAGAGTCTTCTCCAACACCACAGTTCAAAAGCATCAATTCTTCGGCACTCAGCCTTCTTCACAGCCCAACTCTCACATAGATACATGACCACAGAAAAACCATAGCCTTGACATAGCAGACCTTAGTCGGCAAAGTAATGTCTCTGCTTTTGAATATACTATTTAGGTTGGTCATAACTTTTCTTCCAAGGAGTAAGCGTCTTTTAATTTCATGGCTGCAATCACCATCTGAAGTGATTTTGGAGCCCCCCCAAAATAAAAAGTCTGACACTGTTTTCACTGTTTCCCCATCTGTTTCCCATGAAGTGATGGGACCAGATGCCATGATCTTCGTTTTCTGAATGTTGAGCTTTAAGCCAACTTTTCACTCTCCACTTTCACTTTAGAGTGGGTTGCAATTTCCTTCTCCAGGGGATCTTTCCAACTCAGGGATTGAACCCAGGTCTCCTACGTTGCACGCAGATGCTTTTCCATCTGAGCCACCGGGGAAGAGTCTTCACCAGAACTACAGTTCAAAAGCATTAGTTCTCCATCACTCAGTCTTCTTTATGGTTCAACACTCACATTCGCTGGGCTTACCTGTGGCTCAGCTGGTGAAGAATCCGCCCATAATGAGGGAGACTTAACTCAGGGATTGAACCCAGGTCTCCTACGTTGCACGCAGATGCTTTTCCATCTGAGCCACCGGGGAAGAGTCTTCACCAGAACTACAGTTCAAAAGCATTAGTTCTCCATCACTCAGTCTTCTTTATGGTTCAACACTCACATTCGCTGGGCTTACCTGTGGCTCAGCTGGTGAAGAATCCGCCCATAATGAGGGAGACTTGTGTTCGCTCCCTGGTTGGGAAGATCCCCTGGAGAAGGGAAAGGCTACCCACTCCAGTATTCTGGCCTGGAGAGTTCCATGAACTACAGTCCATGGGGTCGCGAAGAGTGGGACACGACTGATCGACCTTCACCTCTCACATCCGCACATGATTAACTACTGGAAAAAACCACGGCTTTGACTCCAGGGGCCCTTGAGTCAGTGAGATCATTAGAGCTGGCCTCTTAATATCAGCCCAGATGCAGGGCACACCTTTATTTTTCCTCATATGAGCTTTGTTGGTGCTGAGTAGGACCAGACGGTGAGGACTTTAAGAATGCTGAAATCAAAGACCTCTTGTGTTTGCCTTCCACTCCTAACAAGGGAGGCTTTGGTCCCCATTCCTGTAAGAGATATTAAACCACGTGGATTATGGCTGATTCATCACACAGCCATTTGGAGCAGGAAGTACATTAAACCCAGAGCTTGTCTGCGCGTAGCTAATTGAAACCCTCAATTAATCGGATTAGCTTCCACCTTTAAGAGAAAAGCAAATACTGAGAAAACAAAGCGGCACCTGGGATTATTCTTTCCTTCTCTCTGCACAGGCAGGCACCACCCACTCGGTCAATCTCTGAGACGGGTGGTTGGGAGGGAGTTGGCAGTGAAGCAGAGTTGGCATCCCAGCACCACCCTGACAGGCTGCGTCAGCCTGGCGAGTTAGCTCAGCTCCCCGAGGCTCCCCGGGCCTGTGCTTTGGGGATTAAAAATTTAAAAACCTATTCAGTGGGGTCATTGTCCAGGGGATTAGGAGCCTGTGGGACTGCTTACCTGTAAGCTTCTCAATAGGAATAGGTTCTCTGTCTTTTTGTAAATGTGTGTGTGCGTGTGTGTGTGTGTGTGTGTGTGTGTGTGTGTGTGTGGTTGAGTCACACTTGATTCTTTGTGACCCCATAGACTGCAGCCTGCCAGGCTCCTCTGTCCATGGGATTTCCCAGGTAAGAAGACAGCCGGTGGGAATTTGCGGTGTGACTCAGGCAGCCCAAACTGGGCTAGAGGGGGGGATGGGGTGGGAGGTGGGAGGGAGGTTCAAGAGGGAGGGGACATATGTACACCTATGGCTGATTTCATGTTGCTGTATGGCAGAAACCAGCACAATATGGTAAAGCAATTATCCTCCAATAAAAAATTTAAAACAAAAACAGAATACTAGAGTGGACTGCCATTTCCTCTTCCATGGGATCTTCTCGACCCAGAGATCATTGAACCTGAGTGTCCCTCACTGCAGGCAGATTGTTCATTGCTGCGCCATATATACATGCTCCCCAGGTGGTGCTAGTGGTAAAGAACTCAGCTGCCAATGCAGGAGATGCAAGAGACACGGGTTCGATTCCTGGGTCAGGAAGATCCCCTAGAGGAGGGCATGGCAACCGACTCTAGTATTCTGGTCTGGAGAATCCCATGGACAGAGGAGCCTGGCAGACTACAGCCCACAGGCTCACAAAGAGTCACGTGACTAAAAAGACTTAGCAGGCACAAATATATATACATATATATACAAAAAACTAGGAGCAGTGTACCTCAACTACATGTGTAAAACGAGCCGTGTTTCAAATTTAAGCTGAACAGCCAAACCCTGAAAACTCAGTTCAGTTCAGTTGCTTAGTCGTGTTCGACTCTGCAACCCCATGGACTGCAGCACGCCAGGCCTCCCTGTCCATCACCAACACCCCGAGTTTACCCAAACTCATGTCTGTTGAGTTGGTGATGCCATCCAACCATCTCATCCTCCGTTGTCTCCTTTTCCTCCTGCCCTCAATCTTTCCCAGCATCAGGGCTTCTTCATGAAAATCACCTCACTAATATTTGCTGTTATTGAGAGCACTGTACCTGCTGTCAGTGTTTTAAAAGTGGATATGTATCTTTCACACCCTTCATCCCCTCCTGGCCAGGACCGGGTTCCCTGCCTTCATCCCTGCATGGAGTAGCCCGTGTCCAACACAAATGGGAGCCCTGGGCTGGCCCCGCGGCCTCAGAGTCCTGCACAAAGCTAAGCAAGCTTTGATGAGGACCTGTTTGTGGTCTGGCTAACACCAGCAGAGCCGGGTGCTTCCCGCCGTGGGGAATCCCAGTCAAGGTCTCCCGTGTTTTGAAGTAGCAAGACAAACGAGAAGTCTGCAGACAGGACAGGGAGCCTTGCGTGGAAAGCATAGAGATGCGCTTGGTCTGTTTTACGAAGCACCCGCGCCATCTGCTGGCCGAGGGCGGGAGGCCCCTGGCGGGTTTCAGTTCAGTTCCATTCAGTCACTCAGCTCAGTCGTGTCCGACTCTTTGCAACCCCATGGACTGCAGCACACCAGGCCTCCTGTCCATCACCAACTCCCGGAGTTTACCCAGACTCATGTCCATTGAGTCGGTGATGCCATCCAACCATCTCATCCTCTCGCCCCCTTCTCTTCCTCTCTTCAATCTTTCCCAGCATCAGGGTCTTTTCCAATGAGTCAGTTCTTCATATCAGGTGGCCAAAGTATTGGAGCTTCAGCTTCAGCATGAGTCCTTCCAATGAACACTCAGGACTGATGTCCTTTGGGATGGACTGGTTGGATCTTCTTGCAGTCAAGGGACTCTCAAGAGTCTTCTGCGTTTGGCGAGTCCTTTTCATTCCCTCGGCTCTGGTTTCTAATTAGAACCCCCCGGCTTTTTCCCAGAGACACGTTCTTAATTATTTCTTAGGAAGAACCTTGCGTATCTGCTCTCTTCCATCCTAACATTGCTTTTGCTCCCGTTTCACTGGACTTTTGACTGGAATCTCCAAGCTGCCATCTTAGTTCCTAAATTTATACATCAGTCCAAACCTTCAAAGAAGGAATTCTCTAAGAGGATTAGGTTTGTCCTCTCAACACAGAGAGCCTTCCTGCTTACGTCTTAGCAGAGGCATGCAGTCCCCATCCCAGGCTCTGCCGCTGGACTGCCAGCGACAGGCAGCGTTAGACCCCCACCCCAGCTCAGCACTCTGTCCTGTGACCTTGGACCACTTACTGACCCTCTCAGCGCCTCCGACCCTTGTGTGGAACATGAGGCGGGTTGCAGAAACCACCTGGAATGCCTGTTCCAGCATTCACTGAGTTAATACCCGAAGCGCTAATTTAGGACTGATGGTGGTAAGGAGCTGGGCGTTTGCCAACCTTGATTTCAGGGCTATTCATGCAGTATTTACCACACTGAGATGTGAGTTCACCACTGGGCCGGTGTTTCTGCAATGCGTGTGTGCAAGCAGATTATGTCTGGGCCAGACGCCGTTAGCACGCAGACACAGGGATTCCCATGCAGGTGGTCTGCCAGGTGTGCCCACCTGAGCCCCAGGCAGTGACCGCCCCGTCATTGGCCTCCCCGCCCCCGCCCCGC
>SJYC01143033.1:34-76506 GCA_006408675.1 Madoqua kirkii
TCTCTTCTGCTAACTGGTTTTGGAATGAACAAATGCCAGGCTGACTCAGTACTGAGTGAAAACAGCGGGACAGCTCAGAGCCCTTTAGAGTCTGAGTCTGCCTTTTGGGTTCTTCATTCATGACACACACAAGGCGGCTTCCCTAACGGTTCAGTGGTTAGGATTCCCCCACTTGCCCTGTGCATGGGCAAGGGTTCGATCCCTGATCTGGGAACTAAGATCCCACGTGCCGCATGGCCAAAAGAAATAAACAAAATACATTTTAAAATAAATTAAAAAGAAATAGAACACATGCTCCCTCTTAGATCTGAGCTGTTTTTATGAACATTATTTGGAAAGTAGGTGAAATAACAAATGAGTCTCTCAGGACACAAATATGTAAAAATAGATTATTGGTGAGAATGGCAGGGCTTCTGGCTAGGAATTTAATGATGCTTTTCTACAAAGGGGTGTTCTTTCCCTGGCGCATGAACCACCAAACACATCTTTAAACCTCAGGACATCAGACGGAGAGGAGGAAACATCAAAGCCTCCCGCCCGGGTGTGCGTCAGTCAGGCAGGCAGTCCAGTCGCTCAGTCGTGTCCGTCACTGAGTTAGAAACACCTCGCTTTTTGCGAAGGACTTGCAAGCAGCTACAGTGCGGGCAGGGAGGGGAGCGTGTCTGCGCTCTTAGAAGATTCACAGAGGGGAGGGCTGCTCTATCTCCATGAGAGACAGGACTGCAGCCCTCACCCCGCACCCTGGCCCGGCGGGCTCTGCCCTTGGCAGCTGGCCCCTCGCCCGGCGATGCTGTGGAACACAGAGGTGGCTGGAGGGGCTCAGAGGCTCCCAGGAGGACCACGCCCGGGTTTTGAAAGCCTGGCCAGAGTCTGCGGGAGGCCCCAGGGGAGGCTGACTCTGATGTTCCCTCACCCGAGGGGCTTCAGTAGCTCTGCTGACCCGAACCTTCCAATGCTGGCTCTTCTCTGGGGGACCGACTCCACACACCACACGCACACGCACACGCACACGCACACGTGAGAAGTATGTGCTGACTTCACTCAATCTCGAGATCTCTCCCCAGTCCTTCCCAGGCTCACAGGGGAGAACCAGCTGGAGCATGATGGAGGTGACCTCAGAGCTGACCTCCAGCTTCTCTAGAGACTTGAGGAGCGCCGGGGTGGGAGCACAGCAGGTGAACCCCGGCAGAACCTGGGTCTCGCGTTCATGGTCACCAAGCGCCACCTCGTGGACGCACGGGAGACTTCGGCGCTTTTGCTGACCCGCCCAGCCTGCCCGGCCAGAGGCTCTCTTGGCCCCGGGTTCCCCAGGGGTGGTGACCGCCCGGTGTGTTCCAGAAATACTTCTAACACTGGGTCTCCTTTGGGGGCCCCTCCAGTCAAGAGGGGAGCGACTGCAAACTTCTCCACATCACCGTGAACAGAAAAGAGGGCTCAAAGGGATTGGAGCTCTGGGATGGCAGCGTGCAGAGCTCACACATGCAAGGGTACACAGAGACACAGGGAACACACACACAGAGATACACAGACACAGGGACACACACACGGGGACACACACAGAGATACACAAATACATCCAGATATACACACAGACACACAGACATACATATACACATGCAAAGAGACACATGCAGACACAGAAACACACACAGAGATACATAGGGACACACAGAGATACACAGAGACACACAGACATACATATACACATGCAGAGACACATGCAGACACACAAGCACACACATAGATACACAAATACATCCAGATATATACACAGACACACACAGAGACACATGCAAAACACACACACAGGGACACAGAAACCACACAAACACACAGACACGAGGACACACACATAGAGAGAGACACACACAGGGACACACATGCAGACACACAGACACACACAGGGACACACACAGAAACACCACACAGAAACACATGGAAATACAAACACACAGGGATACACAAAGAAACACACAAGTACACACAGATATACACACAGACACACAAACAACACATGCAGACATACCCCTGGAAAAACACACACACAGAGGCACATGTGTGTATGTCTGTATCCAAAGACATGCACACAGGGACACACACACCTACACACAGTCACACAAATACAGGGATACACACAGGGACATCCACAGGCATGGACGTTCAAAAGGAGCGCGTGCCCGCAGCTTCAGGTCTCTGCAGCCTGCAGCACACCGCCTCCTTGGATCCCGCTCCACCCCAGTGCGAGGAGGCACCATCCACCCGGTGACCCCTGCTGGCCAAAGCTGCCTGGTCAAGGTCCTGCCCCTGCTGTGTGCGTTTAAGTCTCACTTCCTGCCAAGCCCAGATAAGAATGCAGGTCTGGGCCTCCCAGGGAACAATGGAACAAGCCAGGAATCCTGGGGTGGGGGCAAGGCAGTGATGGTTTACCCTCTACACGCCCTGATCACTGGCCCTCACCACGGGACCAACGGCCCCGGGGCTCCAGGGCTGTGGGCCCACCAGGTGGTGGAGACTTTCCTGGGGAGGGTTGGTGAATCAGGAGCTGATAACACAACTCAGAGGCTCCCAGCACCTTCCCTGGGGAGAAAACGAGAAAGTCAGTGATGCCCTGCGATCCAGGAGAACATGGGCTGCCCTGCAGAAGCTGACGCAAAGCTAAGTTCCAAGCTGCCAGGGAAAGAGGATTCAGAGACGAGGAAGGAAAACAAACAGGCAGAAAGAGCCAAACGTCTGCAGGTCCCGGCAGCTGCAGGGGAGGAAACCGGACTCCCTCCTGGCAGGAAACCTCGGCTCTCCAGCCTGGGGTGTGAATCTCGGGGCTTCTGAGCTGTGTGACCTTGGGCAGAACCACTTAACCTCTCGGAGCCACAGCTTCCTCAGCCACAAAGTGAAGATTCTGACAGCTTGAGCCTCGGGAGGGAGACACGATGAGTAAACGGTAGCTGCTTACTTAAAAAAGAGTGGCTTCTCCTCCCAGAGTGGTCCCTCATGGTGATCAGTCTAAAAGACCCGGAGTTGAATCCACGTTCTTTAAAATTCACGTGTGGGTCTTTACTGATTGTCATTAGAAGGGAGGTGGTGAGGCAGAGCCACAGAAAGCACAACACAGCTGAAATTACTAAACCAAACCAAGCCAGCAGCTTTACTCACTTACCTTGCTGAAGTCCCGGGCGGTAGGCAGCTGTCCCAAACTCCTCCTCTCTCTTCAGCCTCGCTTCTGTCCCCGAAAAATGCCTCCAAAAATATTATTGCCCTTTCTAAGCACTCCCCATTCACGCTCCTTGTTCCCACCCCTGGCTGCACATTAGATGCACCTAAAAAAACCTTTTTGTATTCTTATAGAATATATGCACACATGTATATTCCAACATATGTATTTATAACTGAGTCCTTTTGCTATGCATCAGAAATTAACACAACATTGCAAAGTAACCATACTTCAATAAAATTACAATGGAAAAACCTTTTTAAAGGACCAACCCCTGATCCCCACATCGGATGAGTGAAATGAAGTTAGGTCTCGCGATAACTCATTTTTAGATGCTCTGAGTTGATTTCATTTGCATCGAAGGTGGAACTTGCCTTTCCAGGTATTTTTGAAGCTGTTCCTTTTAACAGAGTCCATTGACCACCCCTGGCTTCTGTCAGCCCTCCTCTGTGAGTCTGTGATTGCTCACTCAGTGTTTATTTGCATGAAAACAGGTTGAAAACAGCCATAATTCCTTCAACAGGCACACCCAGGCAACAGAAACCACCCCGCAGCTCTGAGAAACGAACCGGGAAGTGTTCTCTGAAAGGATGTGGAAAGGCTCCGGGGTGCATTTTTAAGTGAAAAAAAGCAAGGTACACAGCAGTGCACAGGGGACATGCCCTGCCGTCACTCCCATCGAAAGGGAAGAAGGCAGGTGTTTCTATTCATGTTGTCTTATATCTGCATTTTTAAAACTATAGAAAGATACACAATTGAACAATAGTCGTTACGTGTTGAGGGGAGGCTGGGCAAGAGGAGACCAGAGTGAGAAGTATTGGGTGCTATTTGGTATTTTCAAATGCCAACATGAGATCCTGTTACTTATGCGAAAGTTGAGATAGAATGAATTAAACAAGAGAAGAAATCAAGGGAGGGGGGAGCGCCTGAAACTTGCTCTGGGCTCCCCATCAGGTGGGAATTGCAAGCAGCAGGGTCTCTTCTCTGGATGCGCTTCCTGGGGCGAGGGAGACTCCGCGAACATGCAGACAGGTAACCGCAGTGAAGGTGACCTGTGCGATGGACGGGGCAGCGACGCAGGTTGTGGGGTCAGGGGTCATGGGTGGGGGCGGGTGCAGGTTTTAGCAGGGTGCACCTCAAGGGGTTGGTATTTGAGGAGAGCCCTGAGGAAGCAAGGGACTGGAGCTTTGAAGATACTCGGGCAGAGAGAACAGTTCCAAGGCCCTGAGGTGAGGGTGGGCTCTGAGGATCCGCAGGGTGTCCAGTGAGGGGGCGAGTGAGGGGGTGGTGCGTGAGGAGGTCTCGGAAGCGACTGGAGGCTGGCGGTCAGGTTCTCCAGGGCCTTGCTGGTCACTATGAGGAGGCTGGTTTTCACTCTTACTCCAAGAGGACCAGGCAGCATTGGGAGATTTGAACAGAAGAGCGATGTGATTGGATGAAGGTTTTAAAAGGACTTTTCTAGCCACTGAGATAAGAATGGAATTGCAGAGAGGCTGGGTGAAGCACAAGGTGGAATCAAGATTGCTGGGAGAAATACCAGTAACCTCAGATATGCAGATGACACCACACTTATGGCAGAAAGTGAAGAAGAACTAAACAGCCTCTTGATGAAAGTGAAAGAGGAGAGTGAGAAAGTTGGCTTAAAGCTCAACATTCAGAAAACAAAGATCATGGCATCTGGTCCCATCGCTTCATGGCAAATAGATGGGGAAACAGCGTCAGACTTTATTTTTGGGGGCTCCAAAATTACTGCAGATGGTGACTAAAGCCATGAAATTAAAAGACGCTTACTCCTTAGAAGGAAAGTTATGACCCACCTAGATAGGATATTGAAAAGCAGAGACATTACTTTGCCAACAAAAGTCCATCTAGTCAAGGCTATGGTTTTTCCTGTGGTCATGTATGGATGCAAGAGTTGAACTGTGAAGAAAGCTGAGCGCCAAAGAATTGATGCTTTTGAACTGTGGTGTTGGAGAAGACTCTGGAGAGTCCCTTGGACTACAAGGAGATCTAACCAGTCCATCCTAAAGGAGATTTCTTTGGAGGGAATGATATAAAGCTGAAACTCCAGTGCTTTGGCCACCTCATGCGAAGAGTTGACTCACTGGAAAAGATTCTGATGCTGGGAGGGATTGGGGGCAGGAGGAGAAGGGGACGACAGAGGATGAGATGGCTGAATGGCATCACCAACTCAATGGACATGAGTTTGAGTGAACTCCGGGAGATGGTGATGGACAGGGAGGCCTGGCGTGCTGCAATTCATAGAGTCACAAAGAGTCAGACACGACTGAATGACTGAACAGAACTGAACTGCGGAGACTAGAAATAGGAAGATGGGTTTGGAGAGATGATAGATTGTGTTACTGTCCCTTTACTGTCCTGAGAGTTTCCTTTCTGGCCTTACCTGCCTCCCCCTTGCAGAGTAAACTCCCCCACCCTGTTGACATTGCACTTGATCATGTGACTTGCTTTGGCTCAAGGGCCATTTGTCCGTTCTAATTCTGTTTTCTGGCAGAATCCTGACTAATTCATAGCCCAAGTCCAATGTTGCTTTTCAATGAACATTCTGGAGTTAGAGCATCTCCCTTTGACCAGAATAAACACACAGAGTGGAACAACACGAGACAAGGATGCTGAATTTCCTGATACCATGGATGCCACACCAGCCCCAGACTATTTTCCCACCTATGGCGTTTGACATGGAAGAGACACAAACTTCTCCTCTGGTTAAGCCATTGTTTTTCTTTTCCTATAGTCAAACTTAATTATAAGTGACTTTTATTTAACTGGATGCTGAATTTCCTGATACCATGGATGCCACACCAGCCCCAGACTATTTTCCCACCTATGGCGTTTGACATGGAAGAGACACAAACTTCTCCTCTGGTTAAGCCATTGTTTTTCTTTTCCTATAGTCAAACTTAATTATAAGTGACTTTTATTTAACCAACAGAGAAGGAAAAGACAACTTCTGAGACACTAAATTCTATACTGCTGCTACTGCTGAGTCACTTCAGTCATGTCCGACTCTGTGCGACCCCACAGATGGCAGCCCACCAGGCTCCACCATCTCCAGGATTCTCCAGGCAAGAACACTGGAGTGGGCTGCCACCTCCTTCTCCAACGCATGAAAGTGAAAAGTGGAAATTCTATAACCAAGTTCAAACAGCCAGAAAACGGTAGGACTCACTGTATGCCCAGGGAGCTGGAAGCCCACCCTATTTCAACTACAACCTGCAAAACCCAGACTTTTAAGTTTCTAGGTGCTAAGCTATGGTTTTTCCAGTAGTGATGTACAGATGGGAGAGTTGAGCCATACAAAAGAAGGATAAAGAGAAAGGGGTGACAAAGGATGAGATGGTTGGATGGCATCACCAACTCAATGGACAGAAGTTTGAGCAAACTCAGGGAGACAGTGAAGGACAGGGGAGCCTGGTGTGCTGCCGTCCATGGGGTCACAAAGAGTCGGACATGACTGAGTTACTGAACAACAATAAATATCCCTTTTATATCTGTGGGAAAAGTATTTCTTTGATATCATTTAATCCAGAAAGCCTACGAGGGGATCCATAATTTGTCAACATAACGACAGAAGAGTCAGCCAAAGATATTTCAGAAGCAGAGGGGTCACTAGATCTGAGGTCAGCTTGGACTAAATCAGCTCAGCCATTCTCACAGTCTAAGGCGATGGTAGGAAGCAATGTTGACAAAGTCAAAGTGTTAGTCGCTCAGTCGTGTCTGACTCTTGGTGACCCCATGGACTGTAGCCCACCAGGATCCTCTGTCCGTGGGATTCTCCAGGCAAGAATGCTGGAGTGGGTTGCCATGCCCTTCTCCAGGGGATCTTCCTGACAAAGATTGAATCCAGGTCTCCTGCATTGCAGGCAGGCTCTTTACCATCTGAGCCACAAGTTGTATTCATTATCTCTTGCAGTATAATCAATTTCCCTGAAACACAGTGGCTTAGAACAACACACATTTTTTACTGTACAGTTTCTGGGGGTCAGAAATTCAGAAGGGGCTTAGCTGGGTGGTTCTGAGACAGGGTCTCTTGTGAGATTTGAGGCAAAATGTTGACTGGGAATGAGCTCATCCGGTGGCTTGACTGAGGCTGGAGGATTGGCTGTGGGTGGGAATTCTCAATTCCTCACCCCACGTCCCTACCATTGGGTCACCTGAGTGTCTTCCTGGCACACAGCTGGCTTTCCCTAGATTGAGTTATTCCAGGGAAAAGACAAGGAGAAGGTCCCCAGGCCTTTTCCCGCCTAATCTCAGAAATCACACACTGTTGCCTCTACAACTTGCTGTTGATTCACTGAGTTCAGCCTACACTCAGAGGGTGGGGAATTAAACGTTATCTCTTGAAAGGAGAGGGCCCACAGGAGACTCGTTTGAGGGATGCAGAAGGATGCAGAGACATTCAACAAGAACTAACCAACAGAGAGCCTTTGGCAGAGGAAGTCAAACCTGGGGAATACCGAAACCCGCTGTACTGAAAGTGAACCTTCAGCCCCCCTACAAGAGGAAACGGGGCATCCTCTACAGGGAGCTGTCGGAAGGCAGCGCGTTTGGCAATGCTGCTGGCGGGCATGGAACTGTGGCTTCCTATGTGTTTTTCCGTAGCCCTTAAAAGACATTTGCATTGGAAGGTACACCACAGTACAGAAGAGTGTGTGACATGAACATGCAGAGCGGGAAAAGAAATAGCTCCCACGAGGGAAAAAAAGAGCATGTCCTTAAAACACCTGAGCATCCCTCCCTGGCCCCACCTCTCTTCTCCCCATGGAGACGTAATCACGCTCTTGGCTCTGAAATAATCAGCCCCTTGCTTTTGTTCCTACTTTGGAAGACTTTTGCATGACCTCTGGACATATATTGTTTGTCCTTGCCTGCTTTTGAAATCTAAATAAATGAAACCACATTGTATATGTTTTCCTGATATTTATTTCTTTGGCTCAATGTTAAATTTATGAGTTTCATTCATGGTCGCCTGTATTTCCATGATGCAGATGCACTAAAATTGGCTTATCTGCTCTAATGTGGATGGATTCCTGGGTTGTTTCCAGTTGTTATTATTACAAGCATATTTGTAGGGACACTGTGGTTCATGTATCCCAGGGGACTTGAGGAGGGCTCTCGGTTTCCTTTGGAATTTCCCTAGCAGGGTTTTGGGTATACACTTTATCTGTTCTGCCGTGAATGCCAAAGAATGCCAAACTGTTTTCCAATGAAACTGTACCAATCTCTGCTCCTGCCAATAGTGCATGAGAGCTCCCTTTATGTCATAACCATCATGGTCTTGATTGGACTCTTTAATGTTGGCCGATATGATGGGTATAAAATGGGTATCATTTTGGTTTTAATTTGCATGTCCTTGATTACCATGCGCTTGATCACTGTCCATACATTTACTGTCCTTCAAATTTCCACTCTTAAAAGTGAGCTATTCAATCTTTTTACATATTATTCTATTGTTTTTTACCATCTGAGCCATCAGGGAAGCCTAGTCTTGCTTTTTCTTATTGATTTACAATTGTTGTACAATCTAGATACTAATAACTTGCAGGTGATGTGGTTTACAGATGACTTCTTTCAGAGTGTTGCCTTTTCACTTTCTTTAATGATGTCTATCACAAAAAGTTCTTAATACAACAAACTTTATCACTATTTCTTTAGCTCTTGTAGTTTTTGTTGTGGTGGTGTTGTTACATTTAAAAATTGTTTTTTACCTCAAGATCATGAAGATATTTTTCTGGAGGATCTCTGAAAATCTTTTGCATTTTAAATCTTAGTTAGTCTTTAACCACATTTCATTGATTTTTGTGTAATATTATGTATCACTCTCTCATATTTTTCCAAATATAGATTTCTAATTGTTTTCGCTTCATTTATCAAAAAGTCTATTCTTTCTGCACTGGTCTTCAGTATCATTTATGATTTATCAGATATTCATGTATGTTGAATTTGTTCATGGACTTCTATTCCGTCGATCTATTTGTCTCTTTTTGAGCCATCTTACACTGGGGTGTCTAATTACTATACTTCATAAGATTTAGTATCTGGAAGGATGAAAACTGCAAAACTGGACTGTTTTTCTAAGAGTATCTTGGTTAATCGGGCCTTCTACATAAATTCTAAAATCAGCTTGTACAATTAAAAGGACAAAAAACTTGGGAGTTTTTGATAGGGATTGCAGTGAATTTCCAGATTTTGCAAATTAACAGACATCTTTATAATGCTGAATCAACTCCATGAATATGATTCATCTCTTTATTTATTTAGATATTTGATCTCTCTCAATGAAGCATTGCTGGCAGAGTCAGACATGACTGTGTGATTGAACTGACCTGAAGGGAGCATTATTACTTTCCTATAGAGATTTTGCATATCGTTAGTAGAGTTATTCTTAAGATACTACATATTTCATGTTATTGTAAATAATATTTTAAGATTTATTTTTCTAAGTGTAATTGTTAGTATGTAGAATGCCATGGAGTTTTATTTCAACACTTTTGCTAAGACTTTCATAAAGTCAAACAATTAACCTTTAGAATTAATTTGGATTTTCTACATAAAACAGCCATATTTTTTTCTGATAAATGAAATACTTCTCTTTTTTCTTTCCAATATTATAACTTTTATTTCTTTTTTCTTGCCTTAGTGTTCTGGTGAGAACCCAACATTATGTTGAATATAAATGGTAATTGTAGGCATCTTTATCTTATTTTTGACATCAAGAAAAGGCTTTCAATTTTAAACCTTTCAGTCTGACATTTGCTGTATGTTTTTACAGATAGACTTTAATAGATATGCTTTCTATTCTTAATTTGCTAATACTTAATAATAATACCTATTTTATTATATTAAATAAATTTTGTGTATATGAGATTATCATGATTTGCTTCTAATGCTCATGTGGGAGTTACACTAATTGATCTTCAAATATTAACCCAACTTTGTATTATTTTGATAAGTCCAACCTGGTTATAAGTGCTTTCTTGTACACGGCTAAATTCTATTAGCTAATATCTTGTTTAATACATTTGCATCTCACATTCATAAGCGTAATTGTCCTTTTTGTGCTACCTTTGTTAGCTTTTGTTGTCACCATTACAGACCGTACCGGGGACCGTTTCTTCTTTTTATATTCCCCACAGGGCTTGTGTGAGTGCTAAGTTGGCTCAGTTGTGTCCAGCTCTTTGCGAACCCATGGACTGTCTGCCAGGCTCTTCTGAGGATTCCCCAGGCAAGAATACTGGAGTGGGTTGTCATTCCCTCCTCCGGGGTGTCTTCCCGACCAGCAATCCAGCCCACGTCTCTATGTCTCCCGCATTGGCAGGTGGGTTCTTTACCACTTGTGCCACCTGGGAAGCCCATTCTCCACAGTACTGTGGGAACTGTGGGACTGTTCTTATCTTGAATATCTGGTTGACCTCACCGATGACATTGGTTGGGCTTCCTTTGTGGCTCACCTGGTAAAGAATCTGCCTGCAATGCGAGAGACCTGGGTTTAATCCCGGGGTTGGGAAGAGCCCCTGGAGAAGGGAAAGGCTACCCGCTCCAGGATTCTGGTCTGGAGAATTCCATCGACCCTGGGGTCACAAAGAGTCGGACAGGACTGAGTGACTTTCACTTTCACTAACGAAGCCATCTGACTTTGTGGGAAGATTTTTTTTTTTTTACTGCTTATTCAATTTCTTTAATAATTGTAGACTATTTGAGCTTTCTATTTCTTCTTGAGTCATATGTGATCAGTTTTATATTGCATAAGTATTTGTCAACTTAATCTAATTTTCAAATGAATCAGCATAAATTGGTTTGCAATAACTTCTAATTAAAAAAAAATTCTCTACAACCATATTTATCCTTGTTTTCATTCTTAATATTATTTTTGTGGCTCCTCTCTCCTTAATACCAATTTTACTAGCGATTTGTCAATCTTATTAATGTTTTCAAAGAACCAACTTCTATTGTTAATTCTTTATATTTTAAATCTACTTTTCCACTCACTAATTTCTGCTTTCATGTTTATAATGTCCCACTTTCACCTTTGCTTCTTTGTTTTGCTGTTCTTGTACAATTTTTAAAAAATAACACTTACTTCACTAACTTCTATTCATTTTTCTATTTCAATATAAACATTTAAGACCATAAACTTTGCTCTCTGTTCTAATTACATGTCACAAATATTGGTATGTATTATTATTTCCTGTGTGTGTGTGTGATCAGTCGCTCAGTCTTGTCTACTCTTTGCAACCCTTTGGACTGTAGCCTGCCAGGCTCCTTATTTTGCTAAGTCATAAATATGTTGTCAGTCAGTTCAGTTTAATCACTCAGTTGTGCCCAACTTTTTGCAAGCCCATGGACTGCAGCACACCAGGCTTCCCTGTCCATCACCAACTCCTGGAGCTTGTTCAAACTCCTGTCCATCAAGTCATTGATACCATCCAACCATCTCATCCTCTGTAATCCCTTTCTCCTCCTGCCTTCAATCTTCCCCAGCATCAGGGTCTTTTCCAAGGAGTCAGTTCTTCACATCAGATGGCTGAAGGATTGGAATTTCAGCTTCAGCATCAGTCTTTCCAGTGAATATTCAGGACTGATTTGCTTTAGGATTGACTGGTTTGATCTCCTTGCAGACATGTTGTAGCTTCATCATAATTTCTTTATTTGAAAATGCTAGTATGTTTCTTGAATACAATTTTTTTGCTTTGCTTTTGAGTTCTAGCATTGCATTGGGTCAGAGAAGGGACTGTGTCATTGTAATCCTTTAAATGTGCTGAGATTTGCCCTACTGGGCTATAAATGAAGATTTTAAAACAAATGACTCATACGTGTTTGCCTCCAGTAATCACTGTAGTCCAGTCTCTTGCTGACCAGCCCCCTACACAGAGAACTGGGCGTCGCATGCTAACATACAGTTCAGCGTTTTTCCGACTGTCTTCCCCTCCTACTAGTTTCTTCCTGCCTCACCCATATTCCTGCCATCATATGAGTAATAATTTACTTACCCATCCTATGGTCTTACTCTTAATTCAGTTTTCTCCAAGAGGTAGAACAGCATAGTGGTTAGACATAGAAACTTTGGAGTTCAATTCTGATTCAAATCCTGTCCCTGCCACTTAAACAGCAATGTGAACTTGGATGAAATGACTTTAACAAGTGTCCAGTCTTCATTGAGTGAATGAAACAGAACGTCTGTTAGTGTTTCCTTCTTAATTGGAATAAGGCTGCTATACTGAGCGTGGACCAGAGAGTGTGGGTTTGAAACCTTTGCATAATCCCAGTTCAAAATATGCCATATAATTGTGACTAGAAGGAACATAGCTGGATGCAAAATCTCAGATTAAGAAATATGACGAGAGCAAGGATTTCTTGTAAGATTGCCGTATTGACCAATCTGAGACAAGTCCCATTGTTGGGGAGGAGCCATTATTCCCCACTACACATTTCCATGTGAGGGCCTTCCCCAAAGTTAGTCTTGCTCTCTCCCCACCCCTTCCGGGCTCTCCCACAAGAAGAGGTGGAGCTTACCCTGCTGGAAAATGATTCAGATGGCTCTTTCCCTGGGTATCACCTTTTGTGAAGAAGGCAGGTTGCTTTGTTCTCTGCTCACTTCCTGCCAACTTGTTGGAATGTCCTGGCCTTCTAAACAAGAGATCTTACCAAATGGCTTATAACTTCCAGCCCAAATCCTTTCTTACATTGTGGTTGTTGTTCAGTCGCTCAGTTGAGTCTGCTTCTGCAACCCCATGGATTGCAGCACGCCAGGCTTCCATCCGTCACCATCTCCCGGAACTTGCTCAGACTCAGGTCCATTGAGTCGATGATGCCATCCAACCATCTCATCCTCTGCTGCCCCCTTTTCCTCCTGCCCTCGATCTCCTCATACCTTTCTTTCGTATTTAACCTCTGCTCCCATTCCTCCTTGGCATCTGAAGTGGAAAGCCAGCCTTCTCCCAGCCTCTGATGCCTCCTGGGAGGTGGAAACGGTTTTAGTCTGAAGCTGGGTAGGGGTGAGGCTCACTGGGGCTTCCCTATACTCTTTCAGCTGAGCCATGACTAATGCTGAGCAGGCTGTGACCGACAGCCTCCACGATGCATGCCTTTAAGGAAGAGTGTTGCAATGGGGTGGTCTTCTTCTTAAGCGAGAAAATGTGGAGGGACCTTCAGTGGTGCCCCCCAGCCAGCTGCCTCTTCCCAGTCCCCAGCACCCAGCAGTGTGGAACAGATATGATGCATTTTAACCTCCAAGCAAAATGAGCTCAAGTCAATCTGGATATCAAGGCAAGAAAATTGGGGGGGATTCTAGCACCTACATATTTAACCCCAAAATGAGCTCCTACCCTTGGAACTGAATGATACTGATCAAAAGTGAAGCTTTCAAGCCATCTGTGCATTTCAGATCCTTTTGCCTGATCTTCTAGGTACATCTGTATGACATTTCATCATTTTGCAAAACCTAGATTGCAAAGAACTAGAAAAAGACCTACATAGCTAAGTAATCCACCTACTGACTGCTGCTAAATACTTGGTGGATAATCACATGGTCTATACCTGAGCACCCAACATCCAGCAACTGCTCAGCAAAGGATTGGCCAATCCGTAGAGTGCCTCTGCTAAAGAGTTCTTCACTGAGTCTGGCCAATGGGCATCCATACTGAGTCCACTTGTAGTCCAAACAGTTATCTTTTTGAAGTTCATTCATACTCACAGGTTTCCTCGGTGGCTCAGGGGTGAGGAATCTGCTTGCCAATTCAGGAGCCCCAGGGGACATGGGAAGAGCCCCAGGTTGGGAAGATCAACTGGAGAAGGAAATGGCAGCCCACTGCAGTATTCTTGATGAGAATTCCATGGACAGAGGAGCCTGGTGGGCTATAGTCCATGGGGTCCCAAAGAGTCGGACACGACAGAAGTGACTTAACGTGCATGTACACATTCATCCTCAGAGCAGAGGACACTTCCTGACGGCTGAGTGCTGCATTCACTATGCTGGATTGTGGACTGGCAGTGAATGAGATCCTACTTCCAGCAGAAACACTGGGCAGGCCCTTCAGCTATTCTTCCACACCATAATCTTGGGTTCCCTCATCCCCCTCCCCTCTATTAGGCTAGCTCTAGCTGGCCTATGTACCTCTGCAAGATTATATCCAGAATTGATGTTGATATCAGTTCAGAACAGTATAAATAAGTTACCTGTTACAATCTTTCTGAAAAAAGCAACTTACATTTGGATAGTCACGTGTCTTTCCCATGTCCCATCAATATGGACAACATATCTTATCATTAATAGAGGTTTGGGAGTCAGTGCTGGGACAAGCATCAGCTCACACTCTTACCTTGGGTAAGCTGGATAAATTGCCTCATCTAAGTGTCAGGATTTTTTATTTTTAATTGTTATCATGAGGACAACCGAAGGAGGTAATGGGACAATGATTTTAAATTGCTCAGTGCATGGTTTGCCCCTGCCGCTTAGCTCATTAAATATTGTATATTCCACACATCATTGTTATCATCTTCAAAACCTGGACGTTTTTCACATGTGCTTTTGTTGAGTCTAACTCTCAGGTGTTTTGAATGATGCAGCTCCTAATATCATTAAGCTCTAGTAAGTCTATTAAGGGCTTCCCTGGTGGCCCAATGGTAAACAATCTGCCTGCCAGGTCAGGAAGATCCCCTGGAGGAGGAAATGGCAACCTGCTCCAGTATTCTTGCCTGGAAAATCCCATGGACAGAGGAGCCTGGTGGGCCACAGTTCATGGGGTCACTAAGAGTTGGACATGACTGAGCATACACACACACGAAACCTGTTAAACTTGGCCGATCCCTTCAGTCAGATCTCTGGATCCTGAAATTGTCATGCGACCTATTTTCCTTTGGGCCATGGCATTTGGAGTTGTCCTTGGTGCGCCATCTGTCTCTTCACCTTAGTAATAAGGTATGAACAAGGTCAAGGGCAGAGGCCTAGAACCTGTCCCCATGACCTATCCTCCAGATGGGCATTGATCTTTAATCAGTACTCTTTGTGCTCAACCAGTCATGACCTTGTATAAACCTCAAAGCCGTTTTATGAAGTCCTCTCCTAATGAAATCCTAGCTACCATTTTTGAGTATTTTCTTCAGGCAACATGCTATGTGTATCTATCCATGAGTCATGAAAAATTCCTCTCTCTTTTTCCATAAAGTTCTTATATTTAACATGTTTCCTACATGTAAATCTTTTAATTCAACAAGATTTGACACAAATGATAATCAATTAATATTAGACCTGCTTTAAAATAACATAATATTTGTTAAAATCTTTTATAAGAAAACAGATGAAGCCATTTCATTTTATAAAATTAAGATAAAAATTATGTTAGGAGAGTTTGCACAATGATCTCCATACAGGATGGTATTGAGCTGCTTTTTCAATAGAATCAAAAGAATATTTAAATACTATGAAAAAGTTAGCATATGCCCCTACATTTTCAACGTAAGTGTTTTCAGAGTGGGCAGAATAAGATCTACAGACTTACTCCAAGAAGTCTGTGTTGCCAGTGGGAGAAGCTGCTACAGTGCCCAGGGCTTCGGGCACACAGTGCTGCTGAGAGGGGGCTGGCCTTTTGAGCAATGTGTGTTTTTGAGAGGTTTGATTGGCCAAAGGATTTTAGAAAATGCTAGAAAATAGGCAGAATATCTATGATTTTAAGCAGAATTCTAAGACAGCTCCTAAGATTCCCAACTCCTGGTATACATGCCTTGTAGAATCCACTCTACTGTGAACAGGACCTGTGAACATGATCAGTTATCACTCCCTTGATTAGGTTACATCTATGGCAAAAGGAGTTTTGCACATATAACCAAGACCATTAATCAGTAGACTTCAAGTTAATAAAAACGGAGATTCTCCTGGGTGGGCCTCATCTAGTCAAAGTGAGCACTTAAAAGCCAGAGAGCTTTGAAGTGAGAGAGGTTCTCCTGCTGCCTTGAAGAAGCAACTGCCTTGCGGGGAAGGCCATGTGCAAGGACCTCAAGTGGTCTCTAAAACTTAAGTGTGGTCCCTGGTGAGGGCCAGTAAGGAAACGGGACTTCAGTCTTACAACCGCAAGAAACCAAATTCTGCTAGCAATCGGTGAGCTTGGCAAAGGACCCTTCCCCAAAGAAGATCACAGTCCTGGCTGACTCCTTGATTTCAACCTGTTGAGACCCTGAGTGGAAGACCCAGCTAGGCCATGCACACCTGACCCACAGAAACTGTGAAGATTTTTGATGTGTGTTGTTTCCAGCTGCTGAGTTTGTGGTAATTTGTTACTCAGCAAGAGATAACTAATTCACATGGGCGAGTTAACAGTAGGGAGGAGAGTTGTTCAGGGGGAGCATAACTCTGGACGACACTTCCAGAGTAAACTGGTTTCTCTGATGGCTGCTTTTCATGAGGCCACAGGAAAAAAAACAAAAAACCAAAAACCATTTATGGCATTGAGATTTCACATTGACCATCCCACACATAGACAGATTATCTGTTTCTGTTGCAGTGAGTTCCAAACTTCAACATGCTTCCAAATCACCTGTAAGGTGTGTTAGACCTGATGGCTGAGCCTCACAACCAGAGTTTCCCATCCAACTTGTCCGAAGTGGGACCTGAAAATTTCCTTTTTTAACAAGTTCCAGGTGAGGTTCCTGCAGCCCCCTGGGACCCCACTTAGAGCACCGCTGCTCTATGCTAAGATGAAGACCTTCTAGTTATTCTTAATACTTGATTTCCATAGCCAACCATTTCCCCACTTGACATGAAAAGACTTCACCAGTATTTTTCAAACCCAGGTTAAGATAAAAAGGAGGAATGGAAATGTGATGTACCTTTGAGTAATCCAAAGCCCTTTTCACTCTCCGAGTAGGCATCTCAGAACCTGTATTTGGGTGGAATGGTGGAAGGCAGGTAAACATGAGGCTGCTTCCTTTAAACACAGGTTAAAGGTCAGTGCAGCGGCCAGTGGGACCTCCATGCCTTCCCTATCTGCAATCACTGCCCGCCTCCCAGGTGTTAGCCCCTGCGGCATCGTCCATCCCTGGGATGCCGCTCCAGACCCTTGGGCCTAGGTGGCAGAAGCTGCCTCCGCGCTGAGGAGCGCTGGAGGAGCGGAAAGCGCTCGACCTGACCAGTCCCAACAATCGCTTCATCATGAGCCCTTCTGACACACAGCAAGGACATCCAACTGGGAGCAAAAATGGTCTTGACTGAGATCTAGGAATCCGCAGATTCCATCATACACAAATCTCAAAAGACTGACATTTAAAACAGGAAGCAAGGGTCCCATCTCTTTCCAACAGAAAGGAAACTCTGCATGTACCTCAGAGCAAATCGAGAGATGGGGACCGCAGAGGGAAAACGCTCTTGACGTCATTGTGAATACCAACTGGAGACTGCTTTGGATTTCAGTTCTACAGGAGCAGAGAGTGAATGTTATTTTAGGATATCATTGAGGAATTATCTGGGAGAACTCAGCATTATCATGTTATCTAAAATGATCCCAGTTGCTCATGCTGGTCATAAAGTTTGCTAATAATTTGGATGGGGGGGAATGGGAGAGGGAAGTGGGGGAATCATAACTGAGAACATCTGGTAAAATTGAATATGAGAAGTCCGCCTTGTTTTTATTATTTCGCTCATGACACGGTCCTGGAAGAGGGGGACTGAGTGATTATCGGAGTAAATGGCTATTTATATGCAGAACGTAGGTGCGCTTCAACTTTGCGTTCCAAAATAAAAATGAGTGATCTTTTCCATTCAAACAGTGTGGGTCACCCCCGGCTGCCAGCTTTTATGCTTTTACTTATTTATCTTCCCCAAGGAGGCGCAGGCACTTTGCAGGCCTTTCCCAAGCTGCCGTAATTGATGGATAGTTGGATTTCTTTTAATTTAAGTAATGCCGAGTGTCTGCAGCTTTGGTAATCGGATCCTACCAGCTTTAGAGACCACTGCCAAAATATTCAGAGCACAGAGGTTTGGCAATGTCATTTAATCATAGCAAAAGGATTACAGAGTGCAAAATAAGCCCCCAGACAGCTCAGAGACGGGCCAATTCAGAAACCGACTGGGGCTGGGGAGTTGCTGAGCTTGCTCCCTCTCACGCGGCGCTGCATCCGGCTCTCCTTCACCTTGGCTAAGGCTTCACCTAACCACCTTCACCCTGCTGAGGCTCCATCCTCATAAGAGAAAAGACGTCAAGGGTGATGGACTTCAGATCAGAGACACAAACAGTATCTGATCACACGTCAGGCTCAGGACTGGTAAAAATCCCAGACAGGGTGTCCAGATTATCCTGGTGTGGGAAGGTCAAGGCCACAGGCTACCTGGTGAGCCTCTGACGGAGAAGCCAGGTGGTGAATTTAGAAGCTGTCCCTGGTCTCGTTCAAGGGAGACACTGCCGCTGTCTGTGATGCTTAATTTACCGACAATAACACAGTTTGCACCGGGAACAAGTGTGTGTTCACCATGCAACAGATGCTTTAATGCAGGAAGGAAGGGTGATTTGTGACTGAATGGGGATCTGAAATCTATCAATGACCACCCCAGCTTCAGAGGCCTCTTTCCACTCTGGGCCTGAGTTTGGAGGCTCCCAGGCTAAACCTTGGGTCTTCCTGCCCTAGACGGGGCAAGCTGGCAAGAAGGCCCCAGAGAGGCCCACACCATTCAGGTGCCAAATGTATTAAGTCCTTGGCACTCCCTTGCACGAGTTCCCAGACAAAGGAAACCTCTAACACCAAACCCACCCCCACGCAGCACAAGTTTCTTTTAAACAATCTGAGTCACTTTAAAATAAAAAAAGTGCAAAGGCAGACTCCTGTGTAAATCTGATTTGCCATGCTAGGCCAAGCTTATTTTATTACATACATTCTGCATTCTAAGAACTAGTAACTTCATATTGTAAACATTAAGCATACAGAGTTAAAGTTCAAGGCCACATTAGATCATTGATTGTCCCTTGTGTCGTGTATCTTTGGCTGGCCGAGATCAACTCGTAGTGTATAAATGCATAAGTTATATAATTATTATATAAAAAGGAAAAAACAAAAAAACAAACCACTGACTTGCATACTTCATTCTGACAAACGCACAGCGTTCGCGACTCAAAAGGAAAACTGGAGGCTGCCTCGCCCCGACACCCAGGCGATCTCAGACTGGGGTAGCCGAGAAGGCTAGTGCTTACCTGACCCGCGGAGAGCAGAGCCCCCCCGCCTAAGGATGAGGTCCTGAATGTTTCTTTTTAAATATCAGACAATTCCAGTTACGGTTTTTCTTTTGATAAACAAACAAAACAAGACAAAGAGATGCATGAGTTTGTTTCTGCGTTCTCCCACTGCCCGTGCCCCGCCCCCATCATGCTGTGTCCGTCTTCCTAACACTGGATTTGGTACAACACTGACCGCAGGAAGCCTCACATCTCCACAACTCAGCTCTCCCAAGAACCGACACCGTCCCAAGTCCAGTCTTCACGGCTCGAGAAGCTCCCTTCCCAGTCCTTCCCTCCTCCTTCCCGTTTCTTCGTCTCCCGCCTCCTCCATCCACACCCACGTGCCCTCTCTCCACACACATGCTCAGTCCCACCCTGTGACAGAGTTCCCGTCTTAGCGTCAAGGATTTGGAAGCCTCGGGTTGTTCTTCACATCCAATGGCAAGAATCTGGTTTCACCCAAGACAGCAGATGCTGACGAGTTCCGTTAACGGTGTCTATCGATGGGCCACCACAGTCTCCCTCTCCTCTCTTTTCTGTGTTTGATATGTTTCTCTTTTTAAATACAGGTAGTTTTCCTCCCAATGACGTTAGAAATGGCATGTTAGGTCCAGACTGTGTGGTATCTATTGCTTGAGTTTAATCCCCGCTTAATGCACTAGCAGGATTCCCAAAGACTACTCTAAAGGTTTATACACGTCTTCAGAACGCTGTCTTTGGCACTTTGTCCTTATGACGTCAAGCTTCTACTTGCAACGTCTTTTACAAGGTCGGTCCACAGACTACCTGTCCGCGTACATCGGTAGCATCCTCTTTATCTCTGTAGTCATGGTTTAGTAAGTCCCTCCCACTCAGAGTCTCTGGATCTCTCCCCCTGCCCCAGTTGAGCTTTCGCATTTCCCTTGAGGCACTTCTGATTCCTGGTCTTGGATAAGAGTTTGTAGCAATGGATGGGTGTCTACACAGGTGCTGGGAAAGGCCTCTCCCGGGGGCCTTAGTAGTAGTGCCCAGATGCGAAGGCATATGGCTGGCTGGGAGCCTAGCGCTGGGGTAGATCCCCCCCGTGGGTGAATTCCAGTATGGGTTCGGGGCGGCGAAAAAGCTGGATGACGTCACGGGGAGGGCCGGAGGGTGGGGGGCCACAAAGTTCATCTTCTGCGGGTGGGCGTGGTAGGAGCCCATGTAGGGGAGGTCCGAGGGGTACTTGTACAGAGAGGACTCCGGGGGGTGGGGCTGCAGGGCCTGCGCGATCCCATGGAAGTCGAACTTGTAGGCATAGCGCTTCCCGTGGACCTTGGTCATGATGTTCTTGTCGTAGTAGTAGCGCAGGGCCCGGCTGAGCTTGTCATAGTTCATGTTGGGCTTGCTCTTCCGCTCGCCCCAGCGCCGCGCCACCTCGTCCGGGTCGGTCATCTTGAACTCCCCGTTGGTGCCCTCCCAGGTGATGCAGTTGGAATTCGAGCTGTCCGACAGCAGCTCCAGCAGGAACTGCCAAAGCTGGATCTGCCCGCTCCCTGAGGAGGTGGGGAAAGGAAACGGAGCATCTGTGAGAACACAGGTGTGCAAAGCCACGCCCTACTCTCTGCGGCCCCAGGGACTGCTGCCGGCCAGGGCCCCTCTGCCCATGGCGTTCTCCAGGCAAGAATACTGGAGTGGGGTTGCCATGCCCTCCTCCTCCAGGCATCTTCCCAACCCAGAGTTCTGAACCTAGGTCTCCCACACTGCAGGCAGATTCTTTAAACCAGGAAAGCCCAAGAATACTGCAGTGGGTAGTCATTCCTTCCCCAGGGGATCTTCCCGACCCAGGGATCGAACCAGCATCCCTTGTGTCTCCTGCACTGGCAGGTGGATTCTTTACCACTAGCGCCACCTGGAAAACCCCACGCAGAGTTCCTTTAGCAGGCTGTGCGCCCATCACTCTGGCCCTCTGGCCCTCTGGTGCCCCAGCACCAGCCCCCTTTCTCCAGAGAACTGCTCTTGGCCGAACTGGAGCTGCCTCAAAACCCCCACCCTCCCCACGGAACTAGGCGAGAGTACTGGAGTGGGTTGCCATGCTCTCCTCCAGGGGATCTTCCCGACCCAGGGATCAAACCCATGTCTCTTATGTCTCCTCCACTGGCAGGTGGGCTCTCTACCACTAGTGCCACCTGGGACGCCCAGCTGAGGCCACAAGCTTCCTTGATCTCTCCCCTGCCGGCTCCGGCATCCTCTCCCTCGAGAATGTACCCTTCGTGAATCGCTTGCCCAAGTATGCTCAGCCCAAGCTCTGCATCTAAGGAACCCGGACGATGATCCTTGGTGATGACCAGGCAGATCTAGAGGCTGATCCAAGTCCTTTCGGGAATGCAAAGAACTCCCAGGGGGCAGAGTTCAAGTCGGTTTCCTTCATTTCTGACTTCCTTAGAAGAGCAGCCAGGTCAACTTTGTGTTTGGGGACTGAGAAGACTTAATTTTCCTCTTTGTGAGACAGAAAGCGCCATTATGTGGCTGGCAATAATGGCTTAGTACCATTTATGTTGGCTAGGTCAAGTCGAATAATAAAAGTCAGATTTAGGAAATGAACATAGAAAAGTTTATGGAAAAAGTAGAGAATGGAAGTAAACACCGTTATTTCTAACATAACATGGGGCTGGCACGCAGAAAGCCATTCTGTCAAAACTTTTCCTAGAACAGAATTAACCCACTCAAAATGAGGAAGTTTAGAAAAAAAAGTTGGCTATGTCTCAAACCAGATCACCCATTTCCAGTATTTAGGCAAATGCATCATAACGGAAATCCATGTGTTGCCCCTGCGTTGCAACGCCAGTTGGGTTAAGCAGAGTTTTTAGATGAAAACACTGCAACCGTGAGTGATTGCAAGTCCTCTTGGGAGCGGAATGAGGCTTCGACTGAGTCAATAAGATCTCACTTGACTGGGTGTCCACACAGTGCTCTTGATCCCACTGGGAGTCTAGCAATGCGGCTTTTAGGTTTTATTAAATTCAGGGAAACATCCAGGCACAGCATTCTAACCTCTGTACTGCAGTGCTTCAGGATGACTGATGGCCCCCTTAGAGGAGAAGCATGCAAATACCAACAGTCAGGCTGTGACCAGGAGAAGCTAAGATGCTTTAAGCAGGTTTTAGAAGTTTTGAAAACAGGTAAGAGGCAGGTCTTTCCTCCCCAGTTCCCAGATACCACCTTGGGCTTGTTACCAAAGAGATGACCTTTTGTTACACTATGAGTAAATACCAACAGATATGATAAAATGATTAAAGGAACTCTGCCAACTCTTCAGGGAATTGATGAAACGTAAAAATCAATTATACATTTGCTGTCTCTAAATCCTGTCCACAAGCTCCCCAGATAAATGGCCCAGCTCATAAATCTTTGTTTCCACATTGGCTGTGTGCAGTGGATTATGTTTGTGAATCTATCCATACGATAGCATCGTGAGAAAGGTCAGCCTTTTCTGAATACGTTCTGGAAAATTAGCATTTTTTCACTCTAGCAACACATTTGAAATGTATTAACAGCTTGTAGTTCATTGCAATGTAAAGTTTTTGCTTTTGGGGGGGCCACATATTCAAACTGTTCTCAATCAACTTTTGCAGCCCCCAACATTTCATTAATATGCATTTTTAAAAACACAAAGAGCTGTTTGAGAAAACCATATGGTTTTAGTATATATATTGTAGCTAAAGGATTACTACTTGAAAAAAAATTTCATGTATGACTTGGGAATAGGGAAAAACATGGATTTTTGATTTAAACAATCTAACATATGTTTCAATATAAACACATAGAGTTGTTTGAAAATAGATATTCACTGTCAACCTCCTCCCATAGAGAGAGCAATCCCACAGATTTTGTATAAAATACACAGATTTCCCTAAACAGCCAAAATTATACTTGTCATCTCTTCAAACCTTGGCGTTGTCTCTTGGGAATCTGTCGCTCACTCACTTCTTTTATAAATGTGCGTAAGAGAAAAACGGCAGAGAAAAGTGTTTTTTCATCTCTCCTGTTTCTAAAGAACCAGTAAGTCGGGAGCCTAAGTTCATGGCCGGAAACTGAAGGGTCAAAGGATGGACGAGGATGTCTCTCCTTTACTATTTTACCATCAGCCTTTAAGACACAGGGGCTTGATGTCTGAGCCTTTCAAGGGCGTATGGGAATAAGACATCTGCAAAACAAAATTCATCTGCTTCCTTACCAAAAAATGACAGCCATAAATGTAAATCAATTAATGTTTAAGTTGTTGTGGTTTCGTCACTAAGTCATGTCTGGCTTTTTGCGACCTCATGGACTGCAGCCCTCCAGGTTCCTCTATTCAAGAGATTTCCCAGGCAGGAATACCGGAGTGGGTTGCTATTTCCTTCTCCAGGGATCTTCCTGCACCAGGGATGGAATCCCCGTCTCCTGAATTGGCAGGTGAGTTCTTTACCACTGAGCAACCAGGAAGCCCCGTCATTTAAGCAGACATTATCAAATGCAGCGTTATGTCACGCTCGCTAACCGTTCAATGGGCTATAACTACACCCACTGTCTTCACAGCCTATAGCAGATCTTCTTGCTCTGCTTGAATTCTCAGGGGGGCACAATGTTTGCTGAGGAGTTACAGTCAATGGTAGAGTAAACAAGTTATTCATGGCTATAGAATTTCAAAAGCCATTTATTAAATTCTTCTTTTACTGTCAAAACAGTAACACTGTGTGCTAAAGGTGTGTATTAGAAGACAGAACAGAGATCTCCAAAACACAAATACCGAAGATTTAGGTAGTCTAAGAGTGGGTATCTCACCAGGCAAACCAACAAGTAAAAGCAGAAGCTCTTTTAAGACCAGTGGTCCATCCAACAGCCTCATCACCTCCACCTCAAGAATCACCTTCTTTAGAAAAAAAAAACAAAAAACCTCTTTACACCTCTTTTCTCCTCTATCCTGATAACCTCCTTTGAAACATCAGTAAAGAGTAGCTACTTTTGTCCTTGGTTTGTCCAGGGTAATTGACTAAAAGGCGAGATTGGGGAAAGAGGGAATCCAAGCCTGTTAGCCGCCCACTTACAGGAAGGCCCAGCGGGATGAAGGGGCCTGGGGCGTGGCTTCGAAGAAGACAAAAGCAAGCCTTTAATTCTGAGAGAGGGCCGACTCTCCAGTTCAAAGAAAAGAAGACGGAGGTTCAAAAGGGAGGGGATATATGTATACCTACCACATTGAGGTTTGGCAGAAAGTAACAAAATTCTGCAAAGCAGCTATCCTTCAATAAAAAAAATAAATTGAAAAGTAAAGAAGAGAAACACCGTAGCACAGAAATACAAACTGGGCAACAGAAAAGGGCAAAACATCGAAACGGTTTATCAACCACAGAGAAAAGCACAGCTGGGAGTGACTCAGCAGCCATGGGGCCAAGCAGGAGGGGGTCCCAAGGAGGACCCTCAGCCCCCAGCTGATGGAGGGAGAGCCGTAAATAAAGCAGAGAGGGGCCCAGCAGGCACCGTGGGGGCCGACCTTCGGACTTTCTGCAGTAGCTAGAGGTGCTGCAGAAAAACCCAAGTGCACAGACAGCCTGGAGCCCCCACACCACGTCAAGATCAGGCGGCAGGTGTGTGTCCCAGATGGAAGGCTTTGTCAGGGCTCAGGGTGGCTCAGACAGGACTGCTGAGGGGGGTGGGGGGACAGGGAAGCATGGGAGCTGGAAGGACCCCTTTGGAATCGGCACCGTCTCAGCTGAATCCTGGCTCTGCCTCTTAACGGGACTTGGGGTGGCTCGCCCGGCTGTCTGTGCCTCCGTGACCCTGTCTGCAGAACGGGGTGATGCAATACTAACATGGTAGTATTATAATGCCACCTTGCAGGGTCACCATGAAGATAAACTCAGGGCATGAGTGCTCGGATTATGATCTGTCTGAGCTGGAAACCAGGGTCTAACGAAAGGTACCTCCCTTGCCTACAAACAGGAGACACCAAAGGAAACCAACCACCCTCCTTCCTCCCCCAAAATCGCAGGCTGATGGGACAGAAGCTGGGGACGGTGGTGTTCTCAGGGCTGGCCAGTGTCACTGGGAGCTGACTAGTACCAGGCATCATTCTGAAGACTTTCCATGTGTTTATTTAATCCCTCGATTCCCAGAACTATGTGACACCCATGGCAGGGATGAGGAATCAGAGCCCAAGAGGCAGAGTGACTGATCTAGCTGGAGGTCAGCAAGGGTTGGAACCTGGACTCCAGTCTTGCTTTCAGGCCTGCGTTCCACACACACCTCCACAGCCCCTTCGGGTCCTTTGGCCCCTCCCTGGACCTGCAGTTGGTACGACTCAGTAGAAGACTGGATACTCCCACCTCCTATCCAATGCCAAGACATCCCTAACACTGGTCTCTGGCCCTGCCTGGAGCAGGTTCCAGTTTCATGCTCACCATTAAAGACTCCCCTGTGAGTCCCAAAGGAGCCCGTGAACTCCTGTTCCCGAGGAAGCACTTTCCCGGACAGGCAATTTCTGTTCATCACAGGAGCCATGGTAAACACTCAGTCACTGTGATGGGATGTAAAAGGGGAGTGTCGCTGATATCTGATCCAGGACTTCATAGTGCAAGGACACACTCGTCTCAGCAGGAGAAATGTGGTCCACGCTGCACACCAAATGCATATTTGGGAGGGAGATGCGGAGATGCTGTTATCATTTTGGGCATCCGCATCACATGAGGTCATCTTTTCATTTAAAAATGGTTTTTAAAGTTTGCATTATGTGGAGCGCATAGGCAGCAGTCTCAAGTGGTGAAGGATTTATTTATTAGAGACCGGGCAACCAGAACCAAACAGGAAGAAACATCCTCATTAACAGCAGATAAAAGACATTCTTGTTTTAGGCGGGGGAGGCCCCATGAATGTAACTGACACACAGCCTAAGGAGAGGGAGAAAGGGAAAGTGTTAGTCTCTGATTCCTGTGCGACTCTCTGCGACCCCACGGACTGAAGCCCGCCAGGCTCCTCTGCCCATGGGATTTCCTAGGCAAGAATACAGGAGTGGGTTGCCATTCCCTTCTCCATGAGATCTTCCTCACCCAGGGATCAAACCTGGGTTTCCTGCAAGTCACCTGCATTGCAGGCAGATTCCTTATCATCTGAGCCACCAGGGAAGCCCAGTTCATTATAAACTAAGTAAGAGAGTCTTTATCTTCAGAAGTCGGAAGTTGGATGTTGGATTTCCCTAGCAGTCTGGTGGTTATGATTTCGCCTTCTAACGTAGGGAGACTGCAGGTTCAATCCCTGGCCAGGGAGCTAAGACTCCACATGCCTCGAGGCCAAAAAAACACAACTACCCCAAAACATAAAACAGAAGCAGTATTGTAACAAATTCAAAAAAGACTTTGCAATGGCCCACATTAAAAAAAAAAATCTTAAAAAACGTTGGATGTTGCCACTTTCCCTGGACCCAGTGGACACAGTCTTAGTGCAGCCTTGGCTCCCAATGCCCCGCTGCTATTAGGTACCAAGACAGCTTCCATTTTCCCAGGCCAGAGAATGCTCCTTGCTCTGCCTGCAAGTCCGTCTACCCACTGCAGGCACCCTCGGGCACTAAGCCCTCTGTTAAGGGGCCACAGCTCTCTTTGGCCTCAAGTCACCAACCAAGTGCCACCTTTGTCTGTGACACCATGGGCACAGACCTATATATATTTTCACTTAACCCATCTGGGTGGGTGAAAGGACCGGCCTGGTTTTGCTTAGTGCTGCTGCCCTCTATCCTTGACTGCAGCCCCATCCCAAGCACTGAAGCAGCTGTTTGAATGGCAATCCTTCCTTTCTATTCTCCGGGTCCTCATTCTCCAAGAGCCCCCTCTTCCATGCTCGCTCAGTGGCAGCGGAGGGGCCGGAAAATATTAAAGCAGGTTTTGGAGGCAGAGAGTTGGGTTTCAAATCTGGCCTCTCTTCTGGTGGGCTGCGTGACCCAGGAGAAGTTAGCTCATTCATCGGGACCTCCGATTTCCCTTCTGCAGGAGGAAGACCATGGTGTTCCGAGACAAGCATTTGCCCAGGCGTGATATGGCCGGGGGGAAAGGGGAGCTATTGGATTGTTATTTCACATTATTGTATGAACGTTCCCGGAGCGTTCCAGCTTCTGCCCTTTCCCCCTTTCTAATCTCTCCTGAACACTCCTGCCAGATTAGTCTTCCTGAAGCCTGACTGATATCATCATCTCAAAACACAGTAATGGTTTTTATGTGACTGGTTATGGATGAAGGTGGAAGAGGAGAGTGAAATAGCTGGCTTAAAACACAACCCTCAAAAAGCTAAGATCATGGCATCCAGTCCCATCACTTTATAGGAAACGGATGGGGAAAAAATGTAAACAGTGGACTTTCTTTTCTTGGGCTCCAAAATCACTGCAGATGGTGACTGAAGCTATGAAATTAAAAGACGCTTACTCCTTGGAAGAAAAGATATGATAAACCTAGACAGCGTATCAAAAAGCAGGGACAGAATTCTGCTGACAAAGGTCCATGTAGTTAAAGCTACAGTTTTTCCGGTAGTCAAGTACGGATGTGAGAGTTGGACCATAAAGAAAGCTGAGCGCCAAAGAAGTGATACTTTTGAACTGTGGTGATGGAGAAGACTCTTGAGAGTCTCTTGGACTGCAAGGAGATCCAACCAGTCCATCCTAAAGGAAATCAATCCTGAATACCCATTGGAAGGACTGATGCTGAAGCTGAATCTCCAATCCTTTGGCCACCTGATGCAAAGAGCTGGCTCACTGGAAAAGACCCTGATGCTGGAAACGACTGAAGGCAGGAGAAGGGGATGACAGAGGATGAGATGGTTGGATGGCATCATCAGCTCAATGGACATGAATTTGAGTGAACTCGGGGAGATAGTGAAGAACAAGGAAGCCTGGTGTGCTGCAGTCCACAGGGTCGCAGAGTCAGACAGGACTGAGCACCTGAACAGCAATGGAGGCAGCTGCAAACGGAAGCTGAGCACAGGCGTAGGAGCAGCCCCAGGAGACGCAGCCACCAGGCGGGCGCCGAGGAGGCCCGTGTCCGTGGAAGCTCCTCGTGAGTCAAGGAGAGCATCTTGTTACTCCTTGCATTCACTTATTCGGCAAATAATTTTTGAGCACCTGGTCTATGCCTAGATTTAATGCAATAAACAAAACAGACCCGTTCAATTCTCTGCTGTTTAAAAAATGTTTACCGCACTAGTTACCATTAACTAAACTTTAGCGTCAACAACACAGAACTCCCAATGATGATATTTTACGTTCTCCAAAGTATGGATTCCCTTGTGGAGATTTGCACAGAGTCTACATTTTCCCGTTTCTAACCCCGTTTTGGCCTCAGCGTTTAGGAAATACACATTCCAGCTGGGATGTCCAACGTGCCTGTGACATCTTGGCATCTGAAGTTGCTGTTGAGAATATGCAGCATTCGCTGTGCATTTCTGAAGCGGATGCCAGCACAGCTGGTTCTGACCCGAGCACAAACAAATCCAACAACCTGGCTGGCACCGAGGCGTGGTGCCAGGTGACAGTCCTTGGCAAGGGACAGGCTGCAGATGGGCGATTAAAGATCTGCGCTTTCTTCTGGCGCCGAGTTCAGACACAGGCTATTCACTGACCACGAGCCTGAGTTTGAAGTCTTACGGTTGTCATTAGGTTCTTTTTTTTTTTAAGATATTATTTTATCTGCTGTGTGATGGGCTGAAGTGTGGTCCTCCTCCCCGCTAATTCATATGTAGGGTTTGCTCAGTACCTTGGAAGTGACATCATTGGGAACAGGATCTTTAGAGGGGTCATCACGTTCAAGTAATGTTGTTTGCATGGGCTCTAGTCCCGTTTGACTAGGGTCCTGGTAGAAATGAGAGTGTGGGCACAGAGATGATGTAGAGAAGTAAGGAGATGCAGGCAAAGATGGCCATCTGCAAGCCAAGGAGCGGTCCTGAACAGATTCTTCTCCGCGGCCCACACAGGGAAAGAACCCTGACAACCTGCTTTTGGACTCCAGGCCTCTAGTACTTCCCAGGTGGCGCCAGTGGTATAGAACCTGCCTGCCAACTCGGAGACGTACGAGACTTGGGTTTGATCCCTGGCTTGAGAAGATCCCCTGGAGGAGGGCATGGCAACCCACCCCAGGATTCTTGCCTGGAGAATCCCCACGAACAGAGGAGCCTGGTGGGTCGCAAAGAGTCGAAAAGCGACTTGGCACACACGCATGCCTCTAGAACCAGGAGACAATAAATGTCTGATGTCTAAGCCCCCAGCTTGTAGAGCAGCCCCAGGAAGCTGAAACAACTTGGATTAGGTAAGGATGCTCTTCGCTGAAGCTCAATCTTAAAAGTTTATAACCCAACCCTTTTATTTGCCATTGAGGCAAGTAATCCAGTGAAACCTACAGCTTAAATTTGTTCAGTGGAAGGGATTTCTTTGCCTATACAGGCTCAACGTTCAAAGTCGCTCCTGCCCCAAAGATAACTTTGTAAGAGCCAAACCATCAGCAGTGTCTCACCTGGATTCGCAAGGCGGCTACTTGTGGGTCCAAGAATCTGGTAAGGATCTGCAGCAAAAAGACAAGACAGAATTGGGAACAGGTGGGATAGAACTGCAAGAATGATGCGACCTGCTGGTGTTTTCAGATTTTAGAGCTGACAGTGCCGCTCACACCAAAGCCCCCAGCACGACTTCCTGTATGAGAGACGATGTCACACGGATCTGAGACAGGCTTCGAGGTAAAGATCTCCTAGCTGGTGGCCGAGCTCAGATTTGATCTGGGGTTCCTGACATCCAGTCCAGGCCTCTCTCCATCCAAGAACATAAACAGGGCAAATGCTCTCAGTGCCCCATGGTCCCCAGGACAATACTGGCTGCACTGCTCAGCACGCTGGCAGCAGAAACATTCCACTGCCTTTCTGGGCTGATGTTGTATGTGGCCTGGAAGGTAAAAGTCAAATAATTCCCAGGACGCAAAGAAGCTGGGTGCAGATGGAATGTATTTTCCATATTTACTGCATAGATTTTGTAAACGGTTTAGCAAAAACTTAATCATTTCCAATTGAGTAGACTAGGAGTTTGGTGCCCGTTTTACATATGGAACGGTCCTAAAGAAGACAAAGGAATATTAATTTCATTTAGAAGGTGACACAGTTTAGAAAGATGCTGCCAGGCCCCTTTCTTCTTATGACCATCAAGAGGCTCCCTGAAACATACCTAGCTGAGGACGCTGGTCTTCAGTTTTGGGCACTGTGGAAGGAGACGGCTGAGCAGCTGAAAATCCGGAAATGAAAGAGACAATTAGCTATAACTTGTGTTTGGCTACTAGATTTTGGTGCCACTGTTCATCATTCCACCAATTATCTTAACTATGAACACAAGGGTCCTGCTCTTATGATAAGAAGCATCTCAGGGTAAGGGAAATTGTTCCTTTTTAACAAAATCAAGTGCAAACACAGTAGCAAAACAAAGGCCCTCTGACTTATTTTAGAAATTTATTTGGTCAGTCCAGGTTCGATGCATGATACCGGATGCTTGGGGCTGGTGCACTGAGACGACCCAGAGGCATGGTACGGGGAGGGAAGAGGGTGGGGTGTTCAGGATGGGGAACACGTGTATACCTGTGGCGGATTCATGTTGATGTATGGCACAACCAATACAATATTGTAAAGTAATTAACCTCCAATTAAAATAAATAAATTTATATTTTAAAAAATTTATTTGTGCCCCATTTTTTCCAAAACTAAAAAAAATTTGAGATGGTTTACAAAACAAATGAAAATGAATCGCCCTCTAAAGTAAATAGATAAAGAGAAATTACTAGGAAAACAAAATAAAGCGAGGAATACTTTAAACATGGCCAAGACTGGGAAATGACCTGGCATTTAATCTGTACTCAAAGCATCCCAGGAGACATGTATTTGTTTATGTGGAAATCCATCACCTTGCTCACTTCTTTCTGTTGGAGAAATATGTCTAAGCCCCAGAGAGCATGGATCATTGCATTTACAGATCAGTTGCACTTTGGGGCCAAAGGGACACACATGTTGTATGTTGAAAAAGCACAAACTGGCTAAAGAAATGATCATTTACTCCATCAAGAGTTACCCACTGCCTGGTGATGAGAGGGTTCAAGGCAGCAGGAACCAACACCGTACCTTTTGACTGGGGGGTGGGGTGGCCATGGCTGGTCCAGGCAGATCTCCTGGGTGGTTCATAAGGTAAATCTGTAAAGACAAATAAAATGACTAAGAGATCAATGACGTGGCTTGATAATAGCTATTTTGTATGTTTTTTAAAGTTTGTGTTTATTAGAATAAGTGAGAAGACTCAGTGATCCAAAGAAACATTCAACCTGTGTTTCATGAGATTTATGTTTTATTTACAAAAGATAACTCATCTTTTATCTGAGATTTATGTTTTATTTACAAAAGATAACTCATCTTTTATCGATCTAACCCATTTTTACCCATTAATCTGAAAACTCTCATGGACAGATTCTCTTGGAGCTGGAAGACTCCTCTAAGATAATTCACTACAATCATAGTCAAGACTGTATCGAGTTTCCTACCATCTATTTGTTTGCTTCCAGCTTGAGCCAGCTAAAGTCCATTACCCCGTTATCATGTGCTTGACCTGTCTGAAACACAGCCTGCGGTATGGATGAATGAGCTGATGCCTGCTGAGGCCTGACCCTAAATCCAACAAATGGCATTCATGTTCCCTCCTCTTCTTCCTTGGAAAAGAGTACCACCTTCTTTATTCGCCACCTGCCTCTCTCAGCCACCCCTCATTCCCCCTCATCCACTTTTATTAAATCAGTCTTAAGGGACTAGCTCTTTTTCTGTGCAAATGTCTACTTTTTCTCCTGCTGCAAATTTAGGATTTCCCTAAAAGGAATCACATGAAGTCATCGGTAAGAGTGAAACAGTATTGCCCCCGCAACATGTTAGCAGTGATCATAGAACTGAAGTATATGCCAATGATTTTTTTTTTGTATTTACAATGTATTGTCACTTGTTCCATAAACCTTCATCACACTTTGCACACGCAAATTGAATAATTATATTTCGGCACCCTCAGTGTAAGCTCTGTTATGATTTTGACTCTAAGTCGTTTCAAGTTTCCTTTAAAATATATTCCAGAAATGTTATTATGCATGTTCTTACTGACCATGCCTATGCAAAGCTATGACAGAGCCATTTCACATCTAAGTCTTCTTGGATTGGGAGGTCTCCGTTCAATGGCATGTGTCACTGGGACAGCTGAAAGCCACACCCAGGCCCTGGAGCAGGTGTCCTCCTGCGAGACAGCTGGAGGTGGCTATAAACTCTCACATGGAGAGATTTTAAACTTGGTTCAAAATTGGCTATTTGGTGGGTCCGTCTTCAAAAAGCTTGACTCTGTTGCAAAAGACATGTCTCTTTCCATTTTCCTATCCCAGAGAGACAAGCAATGAAATGCAACGTGAAATCCAACACAGAACTGCCCTAATTTATTTGGTCTGTTTGGCTACGACCATCTCGACTGGTGTGGTCTGTGAAATCCTACTCTCCAGAGCTTTGGTTGAGCTTGATCGCTTTCTCTGCTGCTGCGCCACCCTGCTCCCTCTCCACTGGCATTTTTGTATTTTGGGACTGGAAGCATTTCCCACCCAGTCCCTTGGATTCTCATTTTTCTGATGTTGGGATTACGAAGGGGAGTTAGTCTGCAGCTGCTATCAATTTACCACTAAATTTCAACTTACGTCGCTGGGGGCGTTTGCACACGGATTCTCATCGAGTTGCATTGGTCTAGAAAATGGTTAGCCAGAGTTTCAATTTGAGAACTGTCTCAGAAAGAAAAATCTAGAAGGGCAATTGTAACAGTATCTTAGCCCACTACAGGAGCAGACAGTCACACCAACAGGGCTTCTATCTACGGAGTGAAAAAGCAAGAGAATCCAGAAATATGTTCCAGGTCCTCATTTCTCCACAGACCAGCAGTACTGGTAACCTCTGGGAGCTTGCTATAAATGCAGAATCTCACTCTAGATCTACTCAATTAGAATCTGCATTTTACCAGATATGACCCTGCAATCCCACTCCTGGAGATATGTCGGGAGAAAACCACAGTTGAAAAAGACCTGTGCCCCCCACTGTTCATCGCAGCACTACTCACGACAGCCAAGACTCGGAAGCAGCCTGAGTGTGCACTGACTGACACACGGACAGGGACGTGGCACACACGCAGTGGAACACCGATGCTGTTTCGCTGCCGAGTCGTGTCTGACTCTCTTGCAACCCTGTGGACCACAGCCCGACAGGCTCCTCTGTCCATGGCATTTCCCAGGCAAGAATACTGGAGTGGGTTTCCATTTGCTTCTCCAGGGGATCTTTCTGACCCAGGGATCAAACCTGCATCTCCTGCATTGGCAGGTGGATTCTGTACCACTGAGCCACCAGGGAAACTACACAATGGAATATTACTCAGCCATAAAAAAGAAGTAAATTATGCCATTTCAGTAACATAGATGGACCTAGGGATCATCACTCGATTGAAGTAAGCCAGACAGAGAATCCCAGGGACAGAGGAGCCTGGTGGGCTGCCATCTGTGGGATCGCACAGAGTCGGACATGACTGAAGCGACTCAGCAGCAGACGGAGGAAGACAAATATGTGACATCACTTACATGTGGAATCTTAAAAAAAAAAAAACGATACAAAGGAGCTTATATACAAAGTAGAAACAGACCCACAGACATAGAAAACAAGCTTATGGTTTCCTAAGGTGGGGGAGGAATAAATTAGCAGATTAACATATACACACTACTAAAAATAAAACAGAACCAACAAGGACCTACTGTATAGCACAGGGAGCTATACCCAGTATTTTGAAAAAACCTATAGGAGAAAAGAATCAGAAAAAGAATATATGTGCAGGTATATATACACACATATATATAACTGAATCACTTTTTTCTGTACACCAGAAAATATCATAACATTCTAAATCAACTATGCTTCAATTCCAAAACAAGATCTCACTTGACCTGGCTGTATGCTGAAGTTTGAGAAAGCCTGTTCGAGACAATTTCCTTTTATCTTTTCTACAAACCTGTGTTCCTCCAGATAATTATTTCAGAAATGCTATCCGAGTCTGTGAATGCCCATACACGAGAAGACCAAGTTCTAGATTGAATGCTTTTGCCTGAAATATGAGAACGCGAATGGAGTGAGTAGCCAGTGTCAGTTGGTGAGTCTGCTACTATCTTAAACATAAGACTGCCCTTGAAATGTACCTGGAAGAAATTAAGCACCAAGCCATGAATAGAAACATATTTTTGAAACTCTGTCTTCATGAAGCCCTTCTTAGAGTGCACAACCGTGTCCCATCCTGCCTCAAAAATCAGTCAGGACCTCACAACTCCAAGCCTGATTCTTAGCCAAGAACTTGAAATGTTTACATGAACGATGATTAATGTGCTCATGAGCACACTGCCATGGAAGATAAGTGGAGGTTTGTTTTTATTCATGAAGTTCTGCCCCAGAGCTGTCTTATCAGCTACTGATCATGTGTCGTGGGAGCCCTGAGCCCCCTCCTGTGGGATGTGACACTGGGGAGTGTTGAACAAAGCCTCGCTGAGACCAGAGACGACCATTTCAGTGACCTCGCCAGCAGCTACACCACCTCGAAGCAGAGTCAGTTTTGAGCAGTTCTGCTTCTTGCTGCTTGAAAAATTATGACGCCGTGTACATTTGCTATTTGCCCCTGACGGATTAGTAGATCACGAGACTTCGAGTAAGAACACAGTTTACATGTCACTTTTGGTGGTCATTTCAACCCACCCTTCATTTCTCTTCCATCTTGATCTTCAAGGCCATTAACTCATAAACTTGGCAGCAGGTCTGTGCCAGGAAAGGCTGCTTTCTGGCACGGGTTCTGCTCTTTTTATTTCTTTAACAGACTGTGTTTTAAAACTGAGTTTTATAAGAACCATTCCAGAGGCAGCTCAAGGTACCAAAGAAGTATGTTCTCTGCCATGATTTAGACCCAAAACCAGAAACTACAAAGAAGGAGTGTGACTATGGCTGGCTCCTTCACCCCAGCACCTTTGCTTATGTCCTGGGAGTTAAGATAACCGTGGTGCTGGAGCAGACTCTTGAGAGTCCCTTGAACTGCAAGGAGATCAAACCAGTCAGTGCTAAAGGAAATCAACCTTGAACATTCATTGGAAGCACTGATGAGGAAGCTGAAGCTGAAGCCCCAATACTTTAGCCACCTGATGCAAAGGGCTGACTCATTGCAAAAGACCCTGATGCTGGGAAAGACTGAAGGAGAGAGGAGAAGGGGGCAGCAGAGGATGAGATGGTTGGATGGCATCACCGACTCAATGGACATGTATTTGAGCCAACTCCGGGAGATAGGCGAGCACAGAGGAGCCTGGCGTGCGGTAGTCCACGGGGTTGCAGAGTCAGACATGACTTAGTGACTAAATAGCAACAACAAGATCAGTTCCTGATTCTTAATGAGATTCCTCTCCACCATTGCTCCCTCCTCGAGACACCAATGATGTAAAACAGCATCCTTTCTGTCCTTCTTGCAAGATTAGGTTCACCAAGTTTTATGCTCTCTTTTCATCAGGATCACTGACCAGCCCTGCTAGCCCTCTTCAAGTCCACCCGCCACTTTAAAGGACCAGAACTTGGATCGTGAGAGGGCTTACCCTCCCTCTTAGGACCCATTGCCACGTGTACGAAGCAACTCTGGAGGTCCCCGGCTGTGCTGGATGTGAAAGGATGGATTCTGCCAGTTCTCAATGAGCTTGGATGCTAACAGCAAAGACACAAAGACCAAGAGATATGGCCCAAAACCAATCTCTAAACTCCCACCTAATGCATGGGATTTTTAGAGTAAAGCCTACTACTGTGATGAAATTACCCTCTCCCGTTCTCCCCCAGCTCTCCCTACAGTCTTCTAAACTCCTCTGCAAAGGCATGGAGGTCTGGTGGCGGGGGTGCATTTTGCCTTCCCCTCTCAACCAGGTGTGCAGGTCTGTGGTTACAGCAGAGTCAGGGCAAAGGCAAGAATGCACTTTCAGCCGTATGCTGTGATGCAGGCTTATCTGAGGAGGCAGGGCATTAGCTGTGTGGCCTTGCTGTGACTGGAGATGCTGCCTGGCACTGTGCTGCAAACCCCGAAGGAGGAATCGTTGCAGATTCGAAGAAACGCTTGAAGAGCACCAGCTGAAAAGCCAAGTCAAGGCTGCACGTGCAGACCCAAGACTCCAGTCTCTTTCAACAGCATCCTAACGTGTGTCACGGTGTACGGGCTGCCATGGTGATGGAGGGGAGGGGAGGGCTGCAGATCTTCCCGGGCTAACACCAGCGCTTTCACAGGCACTGCTCCAAAGCTATCAGGCAGGGCTCACATCACGAGGCCGAAAACCAGCCTGCAGGTTTCCCCCAGTCAGACTTGCCGCTCTGCCCCTTGAGGCCTCAAGGGGCCATCGTCTCCCGAAGGCATGCACTCAGCAAAAAAAGGAGGAGGGTGGGGAAGATGGGGAAAGGACTTCTGGTAATAATAACTGACTCTTGGAGAAACGCATGTGATACCACAAAATGCGATCACAAAAAAAGAATGTAAACGGATCTGCCCATGTGCTAGCATTTTCTAAGAGGAGTGGACAGACTCATCTACATGCTAATTCAACAAAGGGATCGTGCAAGAGGGTGCATCCTGAATCAGGACAGCTTGAAACAAATAAATAGGAACGAGCACAGGAAGGGAGGAGGGGGCTGAGGCATGGACAAAGGAGTATGTTGTCCATCGTGCGTTATCTTGCAAGGTCACCGGGCGGTCCCGGCTGATCGTGGGGGCCACTGAGAGGATGCAGCCACTGGACAGGGCAGGCCGCAAAGGAACCCTGGAATACAGAATCGATTCAGGCAGACAGACCATGACAAGGGGAAAGGGAGGGTGGAGCAGGCTGCCCAGGGCTGGATGCTGAAGAAGGAAGTAAAGGAAGCAGGTGGGAGGGAGCACCAGGGCACTGGACGCGGCAGGACAGATGGATGGGAGGTGCTCTGTCTCCACGGCTGTGAGACCAGAGACATGGACGGCCGCTGCAAACCAAGGGCGCAGGGCAACGGGAACTCAGGCTTCTATCCCCAAGGACCTCTCCCCAGGAAAGAGTCAGCAACCACCTCTTCTGAAAGAAACCCACTGACCGCAGGCACACGGTCAGGTTCCCAGGGACCCCCTCTCCCAGGGAACCCTGCACCACGCATCGGCCCCTCCCCAACCCCTCCCAAGCCACCAAGAACTTCTCCAACTGCACCACGACAAAGTCATCCCTGCAAGGCTGTCCACCCCAAGTGTACAAACAAGTCTACTCTCCCCAGGTTCAAATCTCTCAGTCTGCCTGACAGCAAACAGCACTCCGGCTTGTTCACTCTGATTTGAATTCCTCGTAGATATCTCAGACACCGATATTTACATCTCCTTTCAGAATCACAGCGGCAATCCTCCAAACAGGTATTTTGGTACAAATTTGAGTCTCTTCCAAGTCACGCTCGGATGACAGATGGAAGGAAGTGCGTGAGCAGGGTTTCGCCAGGTGAATGAGCGTTGGCCACCCCTGCGTCTCCCTGGGGTGTCCAGCCATGGTCCTCCCTGCCACTCTGCTCTCTCACACCTGGACGCTCCAGGGTGCTGATGAGCCTACATGCAGGGCAGCAGTGGAGACTCAGACATGGAGAAGAGATGTGTGGACACAGATGGGGGAAGGAGAAGGCGGGACAGACTGAGACAGCAGCGCTGAAGCACACGCATCACCACGTGTAACCCAGGCAGCCAGTGGGGATTCGCTGCATGTCGCAGGCAGTCAGAACCCAGGCTCTGAGACAACCTAGAGGGGCGGGATGGGCTGGGTGGGGGCACAGAGAGAGCTTCAGGAGGGAGGGGACGCTTGTACACCCATGGCTGATTCATGTTGATGCATGGCAGAAACCGACACATTAGTGCGAAGTGATTATCCTCCAGTTAAAAACAAAATTAAAAAGAGGATATAAAAATATGAATAGAACTTTATAATATTAAGAAAAGGACCTCTTCCAAATCCACCACATCCTCAAACAGGGTAAAAAGAAACTCTAGGGCCCACTGTTTTTACTTTCTGAGTCAAGCGGCACGTGAGGTCTTGGCTCCCCAGTCAGCGATCAGACCCTTGCTCCCTGCACTGGAAGCGCAGAGTCTGACCACCAGACCCCCAGGGAAGTCAAAAGACCTACTGTTCTGTCTGTGAAGCAACATGTAGCCCTGACCATCACACTAAACTGCCTCACATGCCCCCACGATCCCAACACCAGCTCACAATCCCCAGCTTTTGAGTCTCAGACACATCCACGAAATCTCTTCATACAAACAAATGAACAACCCTTGGGCAAAGGTTTACAGGCAGCTTCTGCTTCTGTGAGTCTGCGTGGGAACTTCTTTAAAATACTTACAAAATCGGTATGATTTTCCTGTACTTCCCATGACCTCCCTAAGGTGATAGAGCCAGTCTGGATCACTGCAGACCCTGAGGCTTGTCCATGATTACGTGGTCTGCGTCAGAGATAACAAAGCACGGTAGCTGAGCTTTTCTGCTGTGCTTTTCAGGAGGGACAGGGGAGAAAACTTTATAGGTCAGAGGACAGAAAATCACCAGCTCAGTCACGGTACCAGAGCGGTCCTCACCCGGAGAAGCATCTTTCCCTGTGCTAGTCAGCTCACTGGTCCCCCATCTTTTTTGATGGGGAGAAACAGCAACCCCGAGCTTGGTGCCTGGGACCGGGTCAAACTGGGACCTGGGCGGCCTGGACAGACGCTAGAAGCTGAAGAGCAACAGCTTGGGTCTAGGGAAGAAGATGGGAGTTCTCCATCCACGGGTGAACAGGCAGAAACCACAGCCCTGAGCCACGATTCCTCAGCTATGAGGCTTGCTCATGTCATCCAGCTGGTGGGGTTGCACATCCCAGTCAGGGCTTCGGTGATGGGTCCATGCTTGCCCAAGGCCGCCCCCTGCACTCCTCTACCTGGCAACACTCCATCCTCCTCTGGGACCTGGCCCTTCCACTGCAGCGCACATGGCCCATCCCTTTCCTGGAGGGAGGGATTTAGGGAGGAATTCTTTTCCCTTCCTGCTCCCACAGCCGCTATTGTCAGACGTGGTGTTTCTACCGCACGATCAGTGCTTTTGATTAAACATCCATTTCTGCCCTCCAGCTCCAGGCACTTCACTTGGAAGGTTAAATATTATGCGTGTGAGTCTGTTCTGGCTCTCAGTGGCTTTACAGAAACATCTAGAGCTTTACGCTGTGTGCTGTGGGCTTGTTCCCCACTGCACCCCATGGCTGGCACTCAGGAGGATGGGTGGGCACCTGGGAAACGGCCAGGTCAGCTTTCTGAAGACAGGGGGCTCCCTGAAGTGGCTGCTCTTTAGATCCTCAGCATCTAACATGAATTGGCCTTTGATAATGCCATGGTCCTCCCTGCCACTCTGCTCTCTCACACCTGGACGCTCCAGGGTGCTGATGAGCCTACATGCAGGGCAGCAGTGGAGACTCAGACATGGAGAAGAGATGTGTGGACACAGATGGGGGAAGGAGAAGGCGGGACAGACTGAGACAGCAGCGCTGAAGCACACGCATCACCACGTGTAACCCAGGCAGCCAGTGGGGATTCGCTGCATGTCGCAGGCAGTCAGAACCCAGGCTCTGAGACAACCTAGAGGGGCGGGATGGGCTGGGTGGGGGCACAGAGAGAGCTTCAGGAGGGAGGGGACGCTTGTACACCCATGGCTGATTCATGTTGATGCATGGCAGAAACCGACACATTAGTGCGAAGTGATTATCCTCCAGTTAAAAACAAAATTAAAAAGAGGATATAAAAATATGAATAGAACTTTATAATATTAAGAAAAGGACCTCTTCCAAATCCACCACATCCTCAAACAGGGTAAAAAGAAACTCTAGGGCCCACTGTTTTTACTTTCTGAGTCAAGCGGCACGTGAGGTCTTGGCTCCCCAGTCAGCGATCAGACCCTTGCTCCCTGCACTGGAAGCGCAGAGTCTGACCACCAGACCCCCAGGGAAGTCAAAAGACCTACTGTTCTGTCTGTGAAGCAACATGTAGCCCTGACCATCACACTAAACTGCCTCACATGCCCCCACGATCCCAACACCAGCTCACAATCCCCAGCTTTTGAGTCTCAGACACATCCACGAAATCTCTTCATACAAACAAATGAACAACCCTTGGGCAAAGGTTTACAGGCAGCTTCTGCTTCTGTGAGTCTGCGTGGGAACTTCTTTAAAATACTTACAAAATCGGTATGATTTTCCTGTACTTCCCATGACCTCCCTAAGGTGATAGAGCCAGTCTGGATCACTGCAGACCCTGAGGCTTGTCCATGATTACGTGGTCTGCGTCAGAGATAACAAAGCACGGTAGCTGAGCTTTTCTGCTGTGCTTTTCAGGAGGGACAGGGGAGAAAACTTTATAGGTCAGAGGACAGAAAATCACCAGCTCAGTCACGGTACCAGAGCGGTCCTCACCCGGAGAAGCATCTTTCCCTGTGCTAGTCAGCTCACTGGTCCCCCATCTTTTTTGATGGGGAGAAACAGCAACCCCGAGCTTGGTGCCTGGGACCGGGTCAAACTGGGACCTGGGCGGCCTGGACAGACGCTAGAAGCTGAAGAGCAACAGCTTGGGTCTAGGGAAGAAGATGGGAGTTCTCCATCACGGGTGAACAGGCAGAAACCACAGCCCTGAGCCACGATTCCTCAGCTATGAGGCTTGCTCATGTCATCCAGCTGGTGGGGTTGCACATCCCAGTCAGGGCTTCGGTGATGGGTCCATGCTTGCCCAAGGCCGCCCCCTGCACTCCTCTACCTGGCAACACTCCATCCTCCTCTGGGACCTGGCCCTTCCACTGCAGCGCACATGGCCCATCCCTTTCCTGGAGGGAGGGATTTAGGGAGGAATTCTTTTCCCTTCCTGCTCCCACAGCCGCTATTGTCAGACGTGGTGTTTCTACCGCACGATCAGTGCTTTTGATTAAACATCCATTTCTGCCCTCCAGCTCCAGGCACTTCACTTGGAAGGTTAAATATTATGCGTGTGAGTCTGTTCTGGCTCTCAGTGGCTTTACAGAAACATCTAGAGCTTTACGCTGTGTGCTGTGGGCTTGTTCCCCACTGCACCCCATGGCTGGCACTCAGGAGGATGGGTGGGCACCTGGGAAACGGCCAGGTCAGCTTTCTGAAGACAGGGGGCTCCCTGAAGTGGCTGCTCTTTAGATCCTCAGCATCTAACATGAATTGGCCTTTGATAACTACTGATATTGTTTTTCATGAATGACACAGAAATTAATAAGCTAATTAAGTCATTGGGAAAGACATAAAGATTCAGGTGTAAATATGATCAATCACATGCTTCTGGGAGCTGGCCACTTGTGTCAGAGGGATGCCACTGGTTCCGGGTTGTGCAATTAGGATGGATGGATGATACTACATCCTTCTGTAAACTCGAAATTGGACGGGCATCGGGAAGGACTTCTCGGCCCGTCTGTGTCTGAGAGCAGCTGGTGAATGGGCTGATCTGCTTTTCAGCCTGCAGTTCAGGGAGGGACTGTCCCTGTGATCTCTGAGCGGAAAGGTCTGACTGATTCTAGGCTCCAGATCCACAGAGGCAGAGTCAGACTGTTTAGGGCTCCCATCCAAGATCAGCTGTGTCACGTGACGTAGGTCACGCATCTCACGGGACATCCTGGGATGTCTCTCAAAAAAAAAAAAAAAAAAGATGACACAGGGGTGTTTTCGTACCTGGCCTAGTTGTAATTCTTTGCGTAGCTTCGGGATATACTGAAGTATTTGGGAAAATAAAAGCTGCACCCCCTGCAGACAAAAGGAAAGATAAAACACGTGAAGGTCTTGCTGCCGTGGCTGCCGTATCAGCAACAGCGCCTAGACTACTCTCCCCCTGACAACCAGGGCAGGCGGCCTCCTGGAACCAGCCTGATCTGGGGAGCAGGGACAAGGATGCGGGTCAGAAACCTTTGCTGAAGCTGGAAGGGCTGCTCCACTTGGCACACAGGGTCCTGGGTTTGGATTATTCAGCTTCCTCCTGAAGCCCTTTCCCATGTTTCTCCATCTTCCCACAAGCTACCTTTATTAGAACAACTCTATGCTGGGTGTTTTCATTTTTCAAACTGTATGAAAATCCATAAAACACTGTTACAGAGCCCTTGGAAACTAGTACCAAAGAATTTTAACTATTTTGCCAAAGAATATATGGATCTAATTAAAAATAAATTCGCATCTCTGTTCGCATGCCTGTCTTCCCTTTCTCTCTCTCAATCAATGCTCAACTTGTTAACGGACAAAATTCCCTTTTTTCCAGCTCAGTCCGTGTGGAATGTGCTCCCCTGCTTTTTGATTGCTTCTATGTTTAGCAAGGACAAAAATAATGAAATCAGAGCTTCCTTGACACTTTCATTCCCTGCTAAAAAGAATTTTTTAATGACTATGAAGTTATCTGGAAGTGTGTGTCTTTTCAAAGCATTTCCTAAGGGAGGGGAATTACTTTGTCTAAGGTGCTTGCTATTTCTGGCCACGAGGTTATTAAAAAGCTTATTGTGTAACCTACATCAGAGAAGTGTATGATCAATTCAAAGCAATTTGTAAACTTCAGAATAAAAACATAATGTTCTGAACATCGAGGGCCAGCTCAAGAGGTCAACTAGCAATCCCTGCTATACTCAAGCTTGGACAGCAAATGTTTGGGAAACAGCTGAATTTCTCCAGCGGGTTGTCCGTGAATTGGCTGGCTTGCTTCTGAGGGGTTACTTGGTTCTTCCAACACTCAGTGGCTTTCTCCCCAGCCTGGGGGTGGCAGAGGGTCCCAGGAAAACGATCCAGTGGGGTTAGCAGCCTGTGGTCAAGCTTACACAGTGTCTCCATCACAATGGAGAAAAGGGATGCCACCAGGACCACATTCATCCAGACAGCCCAGCCTCTACTCTCAGCCTTTACTAGGAGGGGAGGGAGAAGGGTTAGCCAGGAAGAAGCATCAGGCTCAGGCCAAAAAAAGATAAATACATGTTAGTAAGATGTAGAATCAATAGTTAAGATATGGAATAGCAGGTATTTGGTTAGTCACTAATTTCAAATCTTCCAAAATCATAACATAGCCTCCCTTGCAACAAAAGCTCCCCAGAGGCAACCAACATTCCCTCCTACTGCCTTCTGCAAACGTACAAGGTCTGTGCAAGAAGATACAAGTCAAGTCCAATGGCCTAAAACTTTACCAAAAAGGGAAAAGTAGAATCCCTGCTTGTCCTAGTAAATACTCCTTTAAGAATTAAAAAAAAAATTTTTTTAAGTGCTGAGTTCTCAGCCTTTAATTTTCAAAGGAGAAAAAGGAGGATGCGAAGGGCCCCTTTATACAGGACATGCTTTTAGTTTCTACAGTCAGCACAGAGCATATTGGAGCACTCAGAACAGCAGACAGTAACCCAGCAAAGTGAGCTGAGGCTATGGCTAGAAGCTAATCCTGCACATCTCCTGGCTGAAAGAAATCCTCTGACTGGCAAGGAAAGCAGGGAAGTACTCAGAGACCAAAGAGGCTGCTGTAGCGCCAACACAGAGCCCTGATCTACCAAGGACCCCTCCACCGTCCACCTCTGCCATCTGGCTGTCTCACGTTCCACCTGGAAAGCATGTGACCTGTAAACAAAAGCCTGCGCTTGTCCTGGGGGCAAGGGGTGGGGCCAGCATTACCTGTGTTTCTAGCATGCATTAACCGTGGAGAGTTTTGTAAGGCTTTTCAACATCATCTGAAGTCAAATGTGGAAGAGGTGCTACAAAACAAAACAAAAAGGCAACATCCAAATGAAAAAAAGAGAGAGAATTACCTTCCTTGAAAATTAAAAAAAAAAAAAAGAAGAAGAAGAAGAAAGAAAATATCTGCCCCTCCCCCGACCCCAACACTCCCCACCCTAAATATCATGGGCTGCTTGGAAATCCCTCCATGGCTCTGCTACCAATTAGCATGTTAAAACCTAGGTGGGGGCCTGTATTGAATCCAGGGATGCCAGGCAAAGCATTTACACCAAAGAGTTCACACCACCCACTGTTGCACTCTCTCGACTAGCTCCTTCTGACTGTGCTTGACCTTTGAAATACTAAAGCATGCAGCAGACTGGGCAGATTCATGCCTCTCATTGCCAAGATGCCATTCCCATTCTGGCAGGCTAAGCCACATCTCAAGATACCAAGAAAAACGCTCCTCATTTTGTACTCCAGTGGGGGTATGCAAGGGAGTGTGGTTTGGCTCTGGGGAAGATGAACGCCATACTTCCCATCAGGTAGGAGCCCTACAGTAATGTTTCTCTTGTTTGGACTTCACGGAGAGGAAATGACATGTGACCGGGTAAAGCTCTGTTTCCCTCTGATATGTGATCTTCTCGGCCAGGGGAACCCTGGAGGAGCAAATGAACACTAGAGGGACGTTGCTGCTTCTTATAAAAAAGCCACTTTTACTCCACATCTGGCTAAGTCAGCACCTTCTGAGCATTCTCTCAGATCCTAATGGGAATCGGGTTAGGGCCGAATCCTCTGCATTTGAGGTTGAGAAGGACCTCAGCCAGTGCTCTTCGTTGGGAGTGGGGACCGCCTTACTCTCTCTGAGGTAGTGGAGGTGCGACAGAAGGATGTCAGCGTTGTAGCTCGGGGTGAGCCTCTGGAAGTCATCTTTGGTCATCTTGCACAGCTCCTTCCCATCGATATTCTGGAATAATAAGATGTCAACGTCTGGAAGCCCGTATTCTTTGACTGCCCACTCCAGCCACTGCCGGACATGGTCTGTACTCCATAGCGTGGGATCTGAAAGGGGACGGAAGAATATTTAATCAACGCCTGAAGACAAACTCCTGGGGCAAAGCCATATCCCAGGTGGGATCTCCCACTAGCCACAGCTTTCCAGAGATCACCTGCCACTCTTCCAGAATTTTCAAGCCAGGCTCAGGGACCAGTCCAAGGAGAACGTCCAAAGAAGAACAACTCACTTATGCTCAGAGACTACTGTTTTTAAAGTAAGCTTTTTTTTTGTTTTTGTTTAAGCAAATAAGGGTATTTATTGATTCACAGAACTGAAAAGTCCTGGGGATATACTAGCTTCAGGCACGGTTTGGTCCAGGAGCACAAACACTGTCACGAGACTCAAGTCTCTCCATCATTTGCCTCTCTTTCCTCTGTACTGGCTTCATTCTCTGACTGGTTCCTTTGATATGTTGGGCCCTGTTGGTTTGAGTTTTCCATCCTAAAGAGCTAAACAACTTCCGTAAAGAGCTTCTGAGCCCCTTCTCCACAGTTCACTAAAACTCTTTAGGGTTGAGACTCACTGGAGCAATTTGAATCACATGGCCATTCCTCAACCAGTCACTGTGGTCAAGGAGGTGGGCTGGGCCGACTCATCAGGTCTGAATTACACGTCCACCCAGGAAACCTAAGATTAAGTCAGACTGAATCTCATGGACTAACAACAGAAGAGAGGGGGCTCCAGGAAACATCAAGGAGTTGCTCCAAAGAGATGGAATGGATGCTGGTCAATCAAAAACAACTCAATGCTAAGACCAGGTATTGAAAAAGTTTAAAGGGAATTATCCTGGAAGTTTAGGATTCTTCATACCACTTGCTTCTTTGTTGCTCAATTAACCTAAAGTTTCCTGGAGGGATAAGGTTTTCTTTTTATTCATTTATTTTTATTTTACTTATTCATTTATTCATCTGAATAAAGAATATCTGAATCACTTTAAGTAAGTAAGTAAAGTCACTCAGTTGTGTCCGACTCTTTGTGACCCCCGTGGACTGCAGCCCACCAGGCTCCTCAGTCCATGAGATTCTCCAGGCAAGAATACTGGAGTGGGTTGCCATTTCCTTCTCCAGGGGAGTTTCTTGACCCAGATATCGAACCCGGGTCTCCCTCATTGGAGACAGACACTTTAACCTCTGAGCCACCAGGGAAGCCCTTCTGAATCACTTTGCTGTACCCTGAAACTAACCTAACATTGAAAATCAGCCAAATTTCAATTTTTTTTTAAAATGGGAGGGACTTCCCTGGCAGTCTAGTGGTTAGACTCTCTGCCTCTAATGCAGGGAGCCTGGGTTTGATACCTGATCCCACATGCTGCACAGCACAGCCATAAAATAAATAAAATTTAGAAAAAATAAATTTTAAAAAACATTGAAAAAAAATGAATAAGAATCAATGAAAACTTTCCTTAAAAAAATACTGGTGTCTTTATATGAAAAAAAGAACAGCATATATCAGGACGATGTTAATTACATATTAACAAAAAACATACAATATTTGTATGAAATACTGGAAAATGTTGACCACAGAATTGGAAATGACATGTAGGTCAACCTCCTAGCACCTCCCAGGAAGCAAGTGTTTCTAGGCGAAAGGCACCGGTCACACACTTTTCCTGTAGAGAAGCTGGTCTGGCAACTCACTCACACCTGCAGGAGGCAAGCTGGCTGGGGGTGTTCACATTCCACAACCGAGGCACAAACACCCACAGGATGCTGGCAGCATCGTCACGCTTGGCTGCCATGTACGGAAGGCGACCCCCGTAGGACTAGGAGGGCAGGGCCCTGGGGAGAAGGGGCAGGCGACCCCCTCAACGGAAACATACGTTGGGAGCACCCCACGCAAACAGCCTGGCTGGAGGGTACCCAGTATGCCCCACTGGGAGATGGGACTCCTCCCTGGGGTCCCTGAGCACCAGGAGACATCGGGACCAAGAACAAAAGGCCTGACTTCTTCTAATCCCTGCGTCTCTCAGTGCCGTGACCCCTGAAGACTGCTTCTCTCCTCTGTGTCTGTTTCCCATGTGGAATGAAAACCTAGGCTGGGGGTCTCTGGACAGGCTGGGAGAGTGCAGGCATCCATGAGGCTCAGATCATCATGAATGGAAGCATCTGCTGTGGGAACAGACCACTCTTTTATTACTTTCTAGCTTAATAGTTGTGGAATCCCATTTGCTTCATGGGAAATAGATGGGGAAACAGTGGAAACAGTGTCAGACTTTATGTCTTTGGGCTCCAAAATCACTGCAGATGGTGATTACAGCCATGAAATTAAAAGACGCTAACTCCTTGGAAGGAAAGTTATGACCAACCTAGATAGCATATTCAAAAGCACAGACATTACTTTGCCAACTAAAGTCCGTCTAGTCAAGGCTATGGTTTTTCCTGTGGTCATGTATGGATGTGAGAGTTGGACTGTGAAGAAGGCTGAGTGCTGAAGAATTGATGCTTTTGAACTGTGGTGTTGGAGAAGACGCCTGAGATCCAACCAGTCCATTCTGAAGGAGATCAGCCCTGGGATTTCTTTAGAAGGAATGATGCTAAAGCTGAAACTCCAGTACTTTGGCCACCTCATGTGAAGAGCTGACTCACTGGAAAAGGCTCTGATGCTGGGAGGGATTGGGGGCAGGAGGAGAAGGAGATGACAGAGGATGAGATGGCTGTTTGGCATCACTGACTCGATGGACATGAGTCTGAGTGAACTCCGGGAGTCGGTGATAGACAGGGAGTCGGACACGACTGAGCGACTGAACTGAACTGAACTGAAGCATGGGCATCTGATGTGCTGCTGGAATACACTCTGTATTCCAGAAACAACAGAGTAACGGCGAGGAACATCCAGCCAGTCACGTGCCGCCAGAATTCTCCTTCCTCCCTTCCACTTCCCCTTCCCTGCTTCTTTCCTTTTCTTTCTCACTCTCCTTCTGTCTCCCCCTCCGTCTCTTCTTTTGTTTCTTCCCTACGGTTGGTTTCATATCTTTCTTAGTAGAAAAAAAAATCATTTCGACTCCAGTAGAATCCATCCCCAGCCCATTGCCTTCCTGGACACCCCAGGAGAAACCACTGTACTGAAATGTTACATCCATTGCCCCTGTACATATCTGAATACTCTTGCTGTATCCACTATACATATTGTGTGCCTTTCAACCTTTCGATATTATGTCAATATAAATGACATCTAATTTGCTTTTAGCACTCAGCACTGTATTTTCAGGATGTGTTCAAGTCCATCCATGGAGGTACAGTTCATCATTTAAGCAGCTCTTGCACACCCTCTTCCCATGAATATACTCAATTCACTTATCAGTGAAGACCTCTGCATCCCCCTCCCTGCCCACATGTGAAGGAATCTGCATTGGTCCATAGCCGGGGCTCCACATGACAATCATGGGGAGACTGAAAAAAAAAATACTACAGATGCCTGCTCTCACTCACAGAGATGCTGAATGAAATCTGCAGGAGGGCAACCTGGGCATCAGTTGTTAAAAGCTGCCCAGGTAATTCTAATGTGGTTCAGACCATCTCCTCCCGGGTTTCACTCCTTAAGAGTGTGATCACAGGACCTGGAAGCCTCTGCATCCCTGGGACCTAATGAGAAATGCAGGATCCCCAGGTGCCATGCAGGCCGCTGAATCCGAGTCTGTATTTTCACAGGATTCTCAGCTGACCCGTGTCCACGCGAAGCCTGCGGAAGTGCTGGCCTAGGTGAGAACCTCCGCGTGGTCACAGGACCCAGGCCTAACTAAGATCTCTGGTTCTGCTACAAAGCACAGAACATCTACAAAAGCTCAAATGGCATCGTTGACAGAAAGGTACGCCTACGCCTTTGTAATCCAGCCACATGGAAACATTTTGCTAGCCTGTGAAAACTGAATGTTAACTCCATCCAAGTCACTGAAGTTCAGATGGCTCTCTGCCATGAGGTCAGAATTCTGCTTTCACGGACAAAACGTTCAAAACTTCAGACTGTTTCCATAGAAAGTTTTGTGTGTGTTTTTTTTCCCCCCTCCCCTTTTCTCATGGTATTTCAAGACTCCTCATCATATACGAACAAATCATATATTGGTCTCAGGATCCCCTGAATTCAAGTCCTCTTCCCTTAGTCCTATGCAGGGGACAGTGAAACAGCCCTCTTGGAAAGAAGGTCCTCCCTTCCGCAGAGTCCTCAAGTCATTTCCTGTAAATTCCATCACCGGGTATACAACCCACGGAAGGACTATGCTTTGGTGTAACTACTTCCTAGAAATCAGTTCATTCTGGGAAGGCATTTTCTTCTCTTAATGGTGGAAACATATTCTGAAAATGATACATAAATACCTTTCTGAAAGTTGCTGGCTTCACCTTAGCATGGCCAAGTGACACCTTAGGAAGACAGCCGGGAAGGCCGATCTCTCTCCAGAATCCCTTGGCGGGCCTGTTAACTGGCTTCCCTTGCTAAGCTCAGGGCTGTGACGGCTCTTTCAATTTTCCTTTAAGGGAATCTCATGCAAGACCCTGGAGGCCAATTCCTCTCTGCTTTGCACTATTCCCGCTAAATTCTTGCTTCGGATTGGGCAAATGGCTCTTCTCTGTCCTGCTGGCAAGAGCATAAATTCCTACAACCTTCCCAATCATCAATTAGGCAGTACTTTTCAGATGCCTTTTTAAAATGTGTGTATTCTCTGAACTAAAAATTCCACTTCTAGAAATTTATCCTTAGGAAATCATAGAGGAAGTGCGCAATGATTTATTTTCAAGGATGTTCTTTGTAGTGTTGTTTATAATAGCCAAACATTGGAAACACCCTAAATGTCCCACACACACACAGAAAAAAACTACTTAGTTTGCTGTACATTTAGGAACATTTTTGTGATATTTAGAGACTTCAGCCGGGAAGGCCGATCTCTCTCCAGAATCCCTTGGCGGGCCTGTTAACTGGCTTCCCTTGCTAAGCTCAGGGCTGTGACGGCTCTTTCAATTTTCCTTTAAGGGAATCTCATGCAAGACCCTGGAGGCCAATTCCTCTCTGCTTTGCACTATTCCCGCTAAATTCTTGCTTCGGATTGGGCAAATGGCTCTTCTCTGTCCTGCTGGCAAGAGCATAAATTCCTACAACCTTCCCAATCATCAATTAGGCAGTACTTTTCAGATGCCTTTTTAAAACTGTGTGTATTCTCTGAACTAAAAATTCCACTTCTAGAAATTTATCCTTAGGAAATCATAGAGGAAGTGCGCAATGATTTATTTTCAAGGATGTTCTTTGTAGTGTTGTTTATAATAGCCAAACATTGGAAACACCCTAAATGTCCCACACACACACAGAAAAAAACTACTTAGTTTGCTGTACATTTAGGAACATTTTTGTGATATTTAGAGACTAAAAATTACACTGCTGAATGTAATTACTGATATAAAAAATGTTTAAAATAGATTAAAATTTTTGAAAACATGTTGGTCGTATAATTATATTCTTCAAAGAAATACAAATATATCCTTGGAAAGAATTTTCAAGAGATAGGCATTGATATGGCAATTATTGTGTCTGAGCAAAAGGCAATGGAGATTTAAATTTTTTTTCTTTTCACTCAATTTTATCTTTTTTTTCTACAGTGAACATGTGATATTTTAAACAGTTATTTATAAAATATGTGTGTGTATATATACATATATATATTCTCTGTGTTTCAGACTCAAAACAAGGTCCTACAAAGGACTGCACATTTACATTTGCTAAAATGTTTTTATGACATTTTCATAAAACTTTAATTCTACTTTTTTTTTAATCCAGTTCATTCATGGGAGTTGTTTCACTGGAAAAGAACAAAATGACACCAAGTCAGGTTACTCCTGTATCCTTTTGGAATTTGATCTCCACACCTCTGCCCTATACATTTAGAAGCAAAGAATATGAAAAATAGAATAGGAAACTATGGCCGCTTGATAGAGTGAATGAGGACGTTCCTTTCCAGTCTGTCTCTGGGGCGCCATTATTCTAGGCCGCCTCTATGGGTGTTCTGCAAGGAGCGGTTTGCAAGGGTCACGTCCGAACTCTTCAGTCTGAAGCACATGGCTCCAGGCTCCCGGGCCCCATGGTTTTCCTAAGCATCATTCCCAGCTTTTCCTCCACCCGGACCACCCATCCCCACACACCCAGCAGTCATGTCCTGAACCCATCTCCTGGCTGTGCCCACATACCACCCACAGGCTGAAGACGCACCTTTCCTGCACCCCTGCCTACACTCACCACCACCTTTGGGTATCTGCCCTCCACACTCTTGAGGTTTAGGAGCTGACAGTGACTCCCAGGGCAGGGAAGTGAGGACAAGACAGGAGGCGCTGTCCCTGGCCCAGTGGCAGGGCCTATCCTGGGCTTCCCCAAGCTCCCTGGGCCAGGCATGGATGCCGTTCTTGTAAAAGGGTATTATTTTAGGGTTCAACTCAGTGTGTGGGGTCTCAGCTCACCCTTCGCTCCATAGAGCACCAAGGAGAGAGGCTTCCAGGTCTCCTCCATGGGCCCATGATGGATCAGCCAAGTTTTCTTACTTCCACCCCACCCTGCCATCACAGAAGGGAGCTCACAAGGTCCAACAAGATTCAACAGGTCTTCCCTCTTTTCCTGATCCCCCACTATGTGTATGAAGGAGAAAGAGGAGGGGACACAGGATGAGCCCCAACCCAGGGTCACCTCTGCTTCTGTTCAGTGGTGGATCACACACCCTCTGCCCCAGCCCCCACCCCAGGGAGTGGTGCAGCTCAGAACCTGGCTCCTAACCTTGTGACTGAGCCTGGGGTTTCATTTCTTTTTTTTAATGGCATTATTTTCTTAATTGGGATGTCGCTGACTTACAAGGTTGTGTTAATTTCTGTCGCATAGCACAGTGATTCAGTTATACATACATATATTCTTTTCCATTATGGTTTATCACAGGATATTGAATACAGTTCCCTGTGCTTAGAGTGGGGCTTCCCTGGTGGTGCAGAGGTTAAAATGTCTGCCTGCAATGTGGGAGATCTGGGTTCGATCCCTGGGTCAGGAAGATCCCCTGGAGAAGGAAATGGCAACCCACTCCAGTATTCTTGCCTGGAGAATCCCATGGACGGAGGAGCTTGGTGGGCTACAGTCCACGAGTCGCAAAGAGTCTTACCCACTCTGTATATGCCAGTTGCATCTGCTAATCCCAAACCCCCAGTCCATCCCTAACCTGTCCTCCTCCCCATGGCACTACCAGTCTGTTCTCTATACCCCTGATTCTGTTTCCTAGATCGGTTCACTTGCGTCATATCTCAGATTCCATATATAAGCGATACAATACGATGTTTATCCTTCTTACTTCACTTAGTATAATAAATCTCTGGTTGAATTCTTGTTGCTACAAATGGCATTATTTTGCCCTGTTCATGGCTGAGTGGCATTCCATTGCATATATGTACCACATCTTTATCTTTCTTTACTACTATTCAACTGTCAGTAGACATTTATAAAACAATGTGTACATTCCACAGACCAATAGGACTTTAGTCTTAAGATCAATAATCTTAGTCCTTAGACTAAGCTGAATTTAACTAAGCATTTATGATATACACAAGTACTACAGGGATTCAGAAGTGGCCAAGACAAAGATGCTGACAATCTACCTAGGGAGGTAGCCCTGAAGATGACCCACAAAATGGAATGAAATCTGTGTTATCCAAGCAGGATATGGAAGTACAGAGAAGCAGCAATTCGTCCCAATCAGGGGGGAAAAAAACGGGGGGGGGGTGGAGTTTCACCAGAAGGGTTTGGCTTGAGCCTGCATGAACAAAAAGGATTTTGACCATAGTACGATGACAGATGGAGAAGGCAATGGCAACCCACTCCAGTATTCTTGCCTAGAAAATCCCAGGGGCAGAGGAGCTTGGTGGGCTACAGTCCATGGCGTTGCAAAGAGTTGGACACGGCTGAGACTTCACTTTCTCTTTCTTTCAAAGAGAACCTTGAAGATCTTGCTAATAAGGTTGGACTTTATGATTTAGGAATTTCAGAGTCATTGAAAATATCTGAAGAATCAGCTTAGCAAATCTGGTGATCAAATAAAAGGTTTTATCAGGAGCCAAACACTCATATTTGGGTTCTGATTCAACCATTCCTTAGATGCAAAAGTTAACCTCCCTAGAGTTTTCCTTTTTTCGGTGGGTAATTAAGTGAAATATTAAGGGAAGAGAAAAGTCAATGAGATGATGTATGTGGAAGCACTTTGCCAACAATAACGCATTACAGAGCAATAACGCATCCTCGCACTGGATTCTGCGTTGCAAACTCTGCTAAATTGAAATAAACAGTCTATTATCACAGGGAAGCCTCTTCCTTTCAACACAAAAGTCTGATATATCACTTCATTTTAAGAAGCTTTTGGAGGTGCTTCTGGCAGAGGAATCACAAGCCGCTAGAGATAAGTTGTTTTGTTTTCATACCTCCAGTTCAACTGTTTTGAAAACATCTAGATCTAGTCTCCACAATGCGTGGACATCAAAATGGTAAATCCCTGTGGTACAGAGTTAAAAAAGAAAGTCATCTCTCTCTCTGCAGCTTCTTGTTTGTATTTTAGATGACACAGTTAATATCCAAAAGTTTTACCAATGTTATTTCAGTCAACGGAGATTAAAACAATAAATAAAAGCGAGGCAGATTTGCACTGTTTAGGCGGGAGTGGTGAGAGGTGAGGGGATGACAAGCAGTGGGTAGGATTAAGGTTGAAATTTTTTTTTACATTTCCCTGAAACTGGATTCTGACTTAGTAGAATTCCACTGCTGCCAGGAAAATATTAAGTAGATATTTAAATTAAGCAAAAGGATACTGCATTGCTGAAGACACACCGTGCCTTCTTGAAACAAAATACCTCATACAGGCAAGCATCCTGTTTCTGAGACACTTGCCCCAACCGAGAATGAACCAAATTGGTGATAAGTCCTGAGTGTCATTTTTCTTGAACAGTATCAATGTAAAATACTGGCTTCCAGAAAGAAAAATCACTCATGGCCATGAAAAAATACCAACAAAAATAAATTGCACTTCTAAGTCATATCACAAGCCTGTGAGGTCTTTGTTTATAAAGCCAGACCCTGGCGAGGCTGCCATCTGCTGTTCTAGACACTCAGAAGCCTGCAAAAATAAGATTTAGTATTTTGCCACCTCATCAGAACAAATTTTACATTTATAAAGAAGCCTGAAAAAGAGAACTGGCTCAAATTTGAGCCTCAAGAAATTGAAATTTGAGCTTAAGTAAAGAGCCCACAGTCAAGGTTACTTCTGAATCTTTTCATTTCCAAACAATGAATGTGGTTCAGTCACTGTTTTAATAATTACTGATTTCCAGTTTTATTGTACTTTCGTCAGTGAATGAGGTCTACCTGATATTAATCTTTTGAATAATGGTTGTTACTCCTACGGCACCGTCAGTTTCTGCAAATGCCCTTTGAGTGCTTAAAAAAGAAGGCTTCTAATTGTTGAGTACAGGTTTCTATAAATAACCACTGGATCAAAATTAGTAATCCACACATAATTTTCATGTCATTGATCTATCAAAAGCTGAGAAAGGCAAGTTAAAATCTCTCACTAAAGTGAACTGGTCTGTTTCTCTGTGTAGTTCTTTATGTATTTTGAGGCTATGTTATTAGGTACATTCAGCTTTATCATCATACATTCTTCATAAATGTAAATACTTTTTATTATGTGGTAACTATCGGTTTTCTCCAGTAATGCTTTCTGTTTTCATTCTTGTCAGCTTTATTTTGGCTGTGATTTGCCTAGTGTATCTTTTCCCATCTGTTTACTGGCATTCCTTGCCTGTGTCAGATGTTTCTGTAAATAGTACATAACTAACTCTGGAGTACTTTTTAAAAATCCATTTTATCATTCTCTGTCTTTAATGACAAGTTCGATCTATGTACGTTTATTGTTACTGGTATATCTGATTTCTAACACTTCACTCTTTCTGTGATTGCCGTATCTGTTCTTTGTTTCTCTTTTCAAATATCTCCTTGAGTTCATCTATTTTTCTTTGCTCTTTTATGTTTATTTCTCTACTGGTTGGGTGTTTAATGTTCTACTCCAATTTCTTCACTTTTTAATCTTGATACGAAATACAAATTTAATCCCCAATGTCCTTTGCCCAGAGAACATAAGGGATTTAGGAACCTTTAACACTATTCATCGCTACGCTTCTATAATGCTGTCAGTCAATATTTTTATTCAACATTATTAGAGCCTGTGGCAGGAAAAAGGACGTTAAGAGACCAGAACAGACCTACCAGAGTTTTGTCAGTTTCTCCCAGTTCCTGGAAATTTCCCTCTATTGTCCTGTGTGCCCTGTTTGGCGATTGAGAGGTTTGCTAACTGTCATTATTTTTTGATAGTCTGTCTTCTTTCTTTTTATAGGGGGGTAATTAGTGAGTTTGCTAAGTGGTCTTTTTTTTTCTTCTACATCCAGTGGCTTGTGGCATCTCAGATCCTTGACCAGGGATGGAACCCAGAGCCTCAGAGCAGAGTCCTAGCCGCTGGACCACCGCGCAAATCCCCGCCTCTAAAGCTCTTTGTCTCTGCTGTTCTGCAGTCTCCCGGTAATGTGATTAGAGAGGATGAATTCTGCTTTATCCTTCTCTAGACCGTGTTTCCTGTATTTGGAGAATGGTTTTACTCATCAATTTTGGGAAACTCTTAGCTGTTTATCTCTTCAAGTATTGCACCTCATCCATTCTCTTTATTCCCTCTTTCCAGAACTTCTAATAGGTCTACCCTGAGTCCTTCCCAACTGTTGACTTTTTTCCTAAACTTCCCCTTTTTGTCACCGTGCGACACTCTGAAGACAATCTTTAATTCACTTCTCAGTCTTTCCATATCAACTGTTTAATCCATCTACTGAGTTTTTGATGTTTTTTTATCTGAATTTTGAATACTCTCCTGTGTTTCTAGGAATTCTATTTTTCCTTCTTCAATATTATCCATTCTTTTCCATAATATTTTTCCTCTCTTTGCTTATTCCTTCTTTTATGTATCTGTCGTTTAGAAATTAAGCCGTGTCCAACTCATGTGACTTCATGATCTGCAGCCTGCCAGGCTCCTCCGTTTATGGGATTTCCCAGGCAAAAATACTAGAGCGGGTTGCCATTTCCTTCTCCAGAGAATCTTCCCAACCTGGGGATCGAGTCCTTGTCTCCTGCGTCTCTTGCACTGGCAGGCAGATTCTCTGCCTCTGAGCTACCAGTGAAGCCCTTTAGGTATCTAATCACTTTTTAAATCTACTTACTTTATATTTTCTATTTCATACTTTAATTACTTAACATTACTGAGGGTTTAATCATGTTGTCTGTTCTTTCTACTGAATCTTGGTCTTGAGAGATTTTTCCCATTTTCAGGTTTGCAGCAGCATTTTCTGAAGGTCTTTATCTTAGGAATTCTGTCAAGCTTGAATTGAAGGCGAGCTTCTCCAGCAAGATTTTGTCTTTATTTCTAGCCCATAACCACTTTGGAGCTGGGGACTGTTGGAACACACAGTTGTATGCATGAGTTAGGAGGTCCAACCCCTGCTTTTTCAAGTCCAAGATGTCATCTCCTGTCCTTAATTAATCTTTAAAACCCAACTATCTGTATTAATAGGCATCAGAACCCCACCCCCATCCACAGCACCTAAGATAACATGAGATAAATGGGACGAATAGGCTGCCCTGTTCTGTTTCTGCCTTGTCTTTAGTCTATAAGGAACTTGCTGACTTCTTCCCAGTTCAGCTGTGCATTCAAAAGGCTGTTAGATTGTATGCATCATTTCCAGGGACTCTGCAAGAGGCCCTTTTAAGTTCAATGGTTTACTGGAACCAAGAGTCTTCTCTGCATAAATTTTATCCATCTACCTTCAAACTTTTCCCTTTTCACTGCAGCCATCAACCTAGCTCACACTATGCTCCACCTCATTCATGGATTAAATAATCAATTGTCAAAAATTAACTGTACATATGGATTGTTCAATCCCCTAGGGAAGAGCACAAAGAACTGGTAAAAAAAAAAAAAAAGGTGTGCCTACTTTCAACTCACTGAGAATCAACAATTCCATCATATACTTTATTCAAAAAATATGTGACTACATTATTTTTGTTGGGTTCTAAAGATATCTTTGACATTCAGACATGCCAAAATATTTCACTGGGATATCACTCTCAGCTCTTCCTAAGTGGGTTATCTAGCCCGGAGATTTTGTTTTTCTTTTTTTCTTTTTTTCCTGTTTCCTCCTCTTAGTTAGTACTCCATGATTACACTGCATACGCTCATCACGTTTTAGAAATGGAGTGACCTGTTCCACTTAAAAGTCTCTCTCTGCTTGGGCTGTCTCTCTTTGCTCCTCTTTAAATATTGGTATCCCCAGAGTTTTGTCCTCCACTCTCCTCACTCCATAGATATCCCCTGGCCATCTCGACCCTCACGTTCCAACTACAACATGCACGCTGTATTGGTTTTCAAGGGGTGCTGCAAAGAGAACCACACACCAACTAGCTTAAAACAATGGGAATGTGTTTCCTCATAGTTCTGGGGACTAGAAGTCTGACATCTAGCTGTCCAGAGGGCTAAGCTCGCTCTGGGACTCTGAACAGAATCCTTACTTTCCCGCCCCATCTTCTGGGGGTGGGTGGCTGCACCCTTCTAATCTCTGCCCCCATCCTTACGTGGGCTTCTCCCTGCATCCTCACATCACCTTCCCTCGGCATATGTCCAGGTCCAGATGCCCCCTTCAGATAAGAGCACCAGTCATTCTATCAGGCCCACCCTTGTGACCTCATCCTAACTTGATCAAATCTAACAATACTCTATTTTCAAATCAGGTCACGTTCCAAGGCACTGGAAGTTAGAATGTCAATGTATCTTTTTTGGGGGGGGGAGGTAGGGGCACAATTCAACCCATAATAAATGCTTATCTTTTGAGTGTAGGGCTGTCTCCCAAATGCCTGAAGAAATATGAAAAGAAGAGCTGCAATTTTTGGAAGCATTACCATATCCCAAGCATTGTTTATACTCTTCACACATGCATCTTATTTAATCCATACTACCATCTTTATTTTGATGGCACAGAAACTAAGGCTCAGCAAGATTAAATGACTTTTCAGAGCTAGAAAAGGCATAGTTTAGAACTCAAATGTAGGAAATATGTGATCTGTGATAAAAGACTTTAACCTTATGCCTACAGCACACACTGAACTGCCTTGTAGGTATCCCATGCGTATCTTAAGTACGGGATGAATCAAACGAACACCATGCGTGCACACACAGTTACTCAGTCGTGTCCAACTCTTTGCAACCTCATGAACTATGGCCCTCCAGGCTCCTCTGTCCACGGGATTTTCCAGGCAAGAAACCTGGAATGGGTTGCCATTTCCTTCTTCTGGGGATCTTCCCAACCTAGGGATCGAACCCACGTCTCCAGCATTGGCAGGCAGATTCTTTACCACTAGCACCACCTGGGAAGCCCAACAGAGCACCATCTATTTTCAATTTTTTTTCTACATTTACGAAGATCCACCAGCTATTTTTGCTAAATCAAAGCTATTTTTAATTAGATTCTTCTCTTGGTTTAAAAAAAAAACACCAGATAAGTCATTATCATCATGGAAATGTAAAGGCTAAGAGCTGAGCAACATCTCTTGAACATCACCTTTACTCCGTGACTTACTACTTACATCTTTGAAAAGGTCACTTCAGAATCTACAACAATTTAACGAATTTACTCCATCATTCTACTTTCCTGTGTTCTTCCCAGACACTTTAGATCATGTATTAATAGTGTACGAATACGAGCTCAGACTCTGGATTCAGACAGAACTGGGTCAGAATTCTGGCTTTCCACATCACCGGCTGGGACATCTTGGGCAACCATCTTACTTCTCTAGTTTTAGTTTCTTTATCTATAAAGTGAGAATAATAAATAGTTTCTATACCATAGGATTTTTATGAATTTAGATGAAATTGTGCTTGTTCAGTTGCTTAGTCATGTCTGACTTTTAGCAACCCCATGGACTGTAGCACGCCAGGCTTCCCTGTCCTTTACCATCTTTTCTGTCATCTTCACCATTAAATGAGATAATACATTTTCAACAAAGAACACGGCCAAGCGGCTGACCACAGTGTGCCCGTAGCAGACGGTCACCATTTCTGTTTGTATTATTTCAGCCACAGAGAACCCAATGACAGTTGCCCCCATTCAGCCACAGTTTAAACATATATTAACTGGGACCTTAGGATTTAAGTTTTAGTTGGTTGGGTTGTTCAGTTGCTTGACTTAGCATAAAAAACTGTAAACAGAAGCTTATAGAAACACATTCCTTAATGCAGGCATAATGGGAGAGATCTTTGGGAGTGTTTGGAGGCATGACAAAGTAAAACAGAGAAACGTGTAGTTTATTGAAAACAAATGTGTGGTTACCAAATGGGAGAGGGAAAGGGGGACAAATTAGTACTGTGGGATTAGCACATACAGACTAGTATATATAAGGAGATAAGCAACAAGGATACAGTGTATAGCATAGGGAATAATACTCATTATCTTATAATAACCTAACCATGGAGCACAACCTGTAAAAATACTGTGCCACTATGCTGTATGCCTGAACTAACTGACTAGGAGAAAGTCAAAGTATTCGTCACTCAGTGTTTGACTCTTTGCAACCCCATGGGCTGTAGCCCACCAGGCTCCTCTGTCCATGGGATTTCCCAGGCAAGAATACTGGAGCGAGTTGCCATTTCCTTTTCCAGGGAATCTGCCTGACTCCGGGATTGAACCTGGATCTCCCTCATGGAAGGCAGATTCTTCACTGTCTGAGCCACCAGGGAGGCCCGCATAATACTTTAATTTTAGAAAAGAACTGCTTTATCAACAGATACTTAATCACTGAGTGCGGGCCTGAGGATTGGCTCTGGTCTCACCCATCTGTACATGTACCCTCGGGAAAGTTATTTCACTTTCCCAGGGCCCAATTTTCTCACGTTTAAGAGTTTTACGGGACTTCCTTCACTGCTCAGGGCTGAAGAATCCGCCTGCCAGGGCAGGAGACAGGTGTGAGCCCTGGTCTTGGAAGAGTCCACAGGATGCAGGGCAGCTAAGCCCATGTAGCACAGTGACTGAGTCCAAGGGCCACAACTCCTGAGACACGGGTGCCTAGAGTCTGCGCACTGTGGCAAGAGAAGCCCCCCCATGAGAAGCCCACACACAGAAACTGTAAGCAGCCCCTGCTTGCAGCAGCTGGAGAAAGGCAACATGCCGCACCGAAGACCGGCACAGCCAGAAATAGACACATACATACATTTTAAGAGTTTAGGGACGGGGCTTCCCTGTGGCTCAGCTGGTAAAGAGTCCACCTGGAACGCAGGAGACCCTGGTTTGATTCCTGGGTCGGGAAAATTCGCTGGAGAAGGGTTAGGCTACCCACCTCAGTATTCTTGGGCTTCCCTGGTGGCTCAGCTGGTACAGAATCTGCCTACAATGCAGGAGACCTGGGTTCGATCTCTGGGTTGGGAAGATCCCCTGGAGAACGGAAAGGCTACCCACTCCTGTATTCTGGCCTGGAGACGTCTATGCACTGTATAGTCCACAGGGTCACAAAGAGATGGACACACTGAGTGACTTTCACTTTCTATGATAGTTAAGAGTATGTGTTCACTTGACTGGATTGTGGGATGTCTAGATATTTCATTAAACATTATTTCTGGGCTAGTCTGCAAGGGTGCTTCCAAAAGATCCAGGCCTTTGAATTGTGAGATTGAGTAAAGACTGGGAGAGGGTAAGAGAAAGAAAGAGAGAGAGACTGGTTCTGCTTCTTTGAAGAACCCTGACTAATAAAGAGCTGAGTGAAGATCAGCAAGAATCTTGCAAATGCATCCCCTGTGATCCTCTGATCCCAACTAACTAAAGGTGGATTCCCACTAACTCGACTGATGTATGCTTACTGACTTCTGCACATGGGCCACGAGTTTGCTGCTGTGTCTGGTGGTGAAGAATGCAAAAGACATTATCACCAACTCATGATGTTCTCAATCTGATAGAACACACAGGCTTATAAATAACCACCTTTAAAAGGATTGTTGTCGTTGTTCAGTTGCTAAGTTGTGTCTGACCCCATGGACTGTAGCACACCAGGCTTCCCTGTCCTTCACTATTTCCCAGAGTGTTCAAACTCGTGCCCACTGAGTCAGTGACGCCATCCAAGCATCTTGTCCTCTGTCGTCCCCTTCCCCTCCTGCCTTCAATCTTCCCCAACATCAGGGTGTTTTCCAATGAGTCAGCTGTTTGCATCAGGTGGCCAAAGTATTGGAGCTTCAGCTTCAGCGTCAGTCCTTCCAAAGACCATTCAGGCTTGATTTCCTTTAGGATTGACTGGTGTGATCTCCTTGCAGTCCAAAGGACTCTCAAGAGTCTCCTCCAACACCACACTGTGAAAGAATCAATTCTTCAGCATTTAGCCTCTCACACTTGAACAAGACTACTAGAAAAACCATAGCTTTGACTATACAGACTTTGTTGGCAAAGTGATGTCTCTGCTTTTTAATACACTGCCTAGGTTTGTCATAGGTTTTCTTCCAAGGAGAAAGCATCTTTTAATTTCATGGCTGAGTACACTGTATTAAAACATCGGCCATTTGGACTTAGAGAGTATTTTCTTCCATTGCTTGTTATTCATCTACTTTCAACCTGAGCTTGGACATGTCATCTTTAGAAAAGGTCTTCTGCAAGCCATAGGAACTTTCTGCCACTTTGAGAAATCAAAATCCTGACTTTCTAAGAAACCAAACCAGCAAAGACTCACACTGGGCATATGCCTCCTGTCTGCACTGAGCTGTTTGCTAACATAACTCCCTCTATCCACAGAGGATGTCACAAGGAAGGTGCTCACATCTGAGTTAAGCCCAAGTATAATGTCCAGAGATTCTGCTTCTTAGGATTCTGCTCCAGGAAAAACATTCCCTTCCCTGTGAAATTTATTTCTGAAAAAAGACATTATTCTCCTATGGATTTTTTTATGTTGGCCATCAGGAAACTCAGTGCTATTCTAGAAACTAGGCCCCAACATCTTGGCCAAGTTTGTGGCCAAAACAGCTGCATTGTTCCTTCATGTGACCTTGTTTTCCATTAGTATTCGTAACTGCCTTAGTTGTGGCTGTTGAGTTGCAAAGTCGTGCCCAGCTCTTTTGCAACTCCACGGACTAGACTGTAGCCTGCCAGGCTCCTCTGTCATGGGATTCTCCAGGCCAAAGTACTGAAGTGGGGTACCATTTCCTTCCTCCTCCAGGAGTCTTCCTGACCCAAGGACTGAACCCAAGTCTCTGCATTGGCAGGTGGATTCTCTACCAAACTGAGCCACTTGAGAAGCCCAGCTTCCTTAGTGTCAATGCCCAGTTTCTAACTGGTCAGTAAATTGGCTCACGTGATGATCAGTAGTTTAGTCTGCAAGACATCTCAAATCCTTCATGGAATTACACACCGTATCTAGTATACATACGCATTATAGACTATAATACGAAACCACATAAGTGTGAGGAAGGGACATCGTCAGAGAAGCAATGAAGGTGCCTGAAGATCCAGGGTGGTTTCTCAGAGAGGGTGGATTTCAAAGGTGCCTTAAAAGCGAGAAGGACTTGTTAGCAGGGGAGCAGAAGGACATTCCATCGGAGGGAACCGCCTGGGAGAAGACAGAGATGACAACGCAGCACAGGAATAGAAAGATACGACTGGGGGAAAGGCCAGGGTGGAGGGAAGCAGAGGAGGTGGCGGGGCTTCTGAAAGTGCATCACGAGGGGACAAAGCATGTCCCTCACGGGCATGCTTACAGTCATCATGTTCCCCAGCTATTTGGAAACACGTGTCTGAATCACTCATCTGAGCTCTTAATCGTGCTCTCCCCACCATGAATGACTTAACCTCATGCGGCCGGGTCTTATCTTTTTCTCACAGGCTTCGGTCATTTCCTCTGTGACTAGTACAAGAGTAACAAGTACTCGGTGGATGCCTTACATGCTGAGTGGAAGTCACTCGGCAAGGAGGGCCTGAGCACGACACGACAGGGGAAGCTCCGGCCACGGGTGTCTGGGGACCAAGGATCGGGGGCTTTAAATCTCCTGAAAGCTTTGATTCTTGGTGACTGGACTATTCCAAGTGCTCAGTGAGTGAATAAATGAATGAATGAATGCAGAGAGTGAACTTTGTTAAAAGGTGAATAACAGCTCAGTGCTCTGTGAAGACCTACAGGTGTGGGATGGGGTGCGATGGGGTGGTGGGAAGGCGCAGGCGGGAGGGGAATACATGTATACATCCAGCGATTCATCCTGTTGTAGAGCAGAGGCTGACACAATAATGTCACACAATTATACTCCAACTAAAAATGAAAGTTAAAAAGCGAACAGGGGAAACGAAGACGAATATGGCAACTATTTCCCAGTGAGACGTCGGACCCCCATGAGCATTTGTGCTCAAAGTGAATATTTAGACAATGAAAACAGAAGTGTTTGAAAAGCACCCATTCTTCAGCACCCATTTTGGAGACTAAAAACAAAAAAAAAAAAAAAAAAAGGAAGAAATCTCAAAATGATGTAAGCTGCTGAAACCAGAGGTTCTGTTGCGTTTTGCAACTTTGAAGAAAAGTGGGTAAAGACCATGCCTTCCTCTTTGCCAGCCCTCTTGCTTGGCACGTTGCCAAGGGCACTGTCAAGATCTAAGCTGTGACTGCGGGAAGGCCAGTGTCCCTGATGCCGAGGCTTCATCAGACAGCACAAAACCTATGTTCCCCAGAACATACTAGCTCCACTGTGCAAGAAGGACCCATTGCTTCTGAACATCCATCTGTGGTCACAGCCTCGGTGCAGCAGAACTGGAAATAATCGGGAGTCAGATTCCCAGGCTGTCCCCGAGCTGCCTACGCTGTTGATGGGAACACAATAAAACGCAGGCAAGTACCGCATTTGATCTGACTGCTCTGAATGGAGCTCAGGGGTGTCACCAACGCACAGCGCTGCGGGGCTCCTTCCTCAGCTCTCACATCGGACTTTGTGCCTTGAGTGGCCCTGGATTTCCCAGTGAACGCCTTGACATAAGACCTTTACAGAATTTATTGTGTCAATCAACGACACGTGCCAACCACAGCTCCCAAAACACATCTGAAGGGAAAAGCTTTAGGACAGTTCTTTATTTTGCCAACCCCCTTTCCCAAATGATGTCTTTATTTCAAAAAAATGACAGTGCATTAAAGCAAAATTATTTGTGTGTGTACATACTCAGTCATATCCAACTCTTTGTGACCCCATGGACTGTAGCCCACCAGGCTCCTCTGTGCATGGAATTCTCAGGGAAGAGCACCGGAGTGGATTGCCATTTCATATTCCATGGGATCTCCCCAAACCAGGAATTGACTGTATCTCTTGCACTGGAAGGTGGATTCTTTACCACTCCGCCACCTGGGAAGCTCAAATTTCATTTAGCATCTTCTGTCTCGTCTAGAGCTCCTCAGACCCTATAATGCATGAAAATCACCCCCAAATGTGCTAACAGAGTGGAATCCTCCACTGCATAGCTGGATTCGGAAAACTTGGAGGCGTGCACTTTTACATCCTCGGTCTCCCAGGTCACCCTGATGCAGGTGGTTCTGATCATACTGGGAGAAATATCTCTCAACTTCCAAATTAAGCTGAGCCAACAAGAGCCATTGAACTGGGTCCCCTGTTTGGAGCTCATCTTATTAAGAGTGACATCACTGAATGATACTTTGACCTGCAACCATGAATATAAGCAACAGCCCAACCCTGTGAGATGCAGACCTAGGTATACAGCTATTCACACCACATCAGCGGAGAAGGCAGTGGCACCCCACTCCAGTACTCTTGCCTGGAAAATCCCATGGACAGAGGGGCCTGGGGGGCTGCAGTCCATGGGGTCACTAAGGGTCAGACACAACTGAGCGACTTCACTTTCACTTTTCACTTTCATGCATTGGAGAAGGAAATAGCAACCCACTCCAGTGTTCTTGCCTGGAGAATCCCAGGGATGGCGGAGCCTGGTGGGCTACTGTCTCTGGGGTTGCACAGAGTTGGACAGGGTTGGACACAGAGTCACACAGGGTCGGACATGACTGAAGCGACTTAGCAGCAGCAGCAACACCACATAAGAGATAATAAGTAGACAGATGATGGATAAATAGACAGATGGAAAGACAGATAGATACCAATGACAGAGTGACAGATGATAGATAAATGAGAGGCAGGTAGATAGATAAATAGGAGCTAGAAAGATAGATACAGATGATAAATGAGAGGTAGAGAGACAACAGATTTACAGACAGACAGATGGAAAGACAGATGATACAGGTGACGGTCACACACAGATGGTAGACAGAAAGAGCACATGTGAGGCACTGTCTAATCTCTACCCCTTGAGAAGGAGAGGCCTAGCCGGTGGTGCTTCCAGGATGCCAGGCGGGGCCAGGGCTGCCCCGGGTGGCTGCTGGTCTTACTGGCTGCGTGCTTTCACGGGACTTCCCTGTTACCTTCCAATGACAAACCAAGGGACACACTTTTCTCTAGACTCAAAATTAAGAGCTGGACCATCTTCCCCACATGTTTTCTTTTAATCCTGGGGACACTGAGGCATGTATTGATTAACGCATCGCCTTCACACAGCCTGCTGACATCTTGGACCCAAATAACACCCACTGTTTGCAACTCTGCAGGATACAGAGTTTGCATTAATATATACATATGTGCTAAGTCGCTTCAATCGTGTCCGACTCTTTGCAACCCCATGCACGTAAGCCCCCCGGGCTCCTCTGCCCATAGGATTCTTCAGGCAAGAATACTGGAGTGGGCTGCCAGTTCCTTTTCCAAATATATACATCAACATACAAACCTCACCCCTGGTTTCACTGCCTGTTAAGTTCTTACTTTAGCCCGTGTTCTCTATCCATTTACTTTGAAAACAAATTCTCTTTTTCTTTTATTTATATTTGTGTGATGTACAGGAAGGCCTGGTGTGCTGCGATTCATGGGGTCGCAAAGAGTCAGACACAACTGAGCAACTGAACTGATATTTGTGTGATCTTTCTTAAATCCATTCTGAAAGAAGGAAACAGTGTAAATATATTCAATGAGAGTATTTTTATTCATTAGGGATATCTGATGAGTTTTTATAAAGCTTCTGAGTTAGACATGTGTGTGTGTGTGTGTGTGTGTGTGTGTGTGCGCGCGCGTGCGCATGTGTGCTGAGGTGCTTCGGTCGTGTCCGACTCTGTGCAACCTTATAGATGCAGCCTGCCAGGCTACTCTATCCTTGGGATTCTCCAGACAAGAATACCAGAGTGGATTGCCGTGCCCTCCTCCAAGGGACCTTCCCGACCCAGGGATCGAGCCCAGGTCTCTTACATCTAACCTGCATTGGCAAGTGGGTTCTTCACCACCAGCGCCAGCTGGGAAGGCTGAGTTAGAGACAGTGAGTCTCGAAACCAGGGACATCTAGAAGTGAGGAATCCAGGCCAGGAGTCCAAAAGACCATGTCTTTTTCTGTGTCTTCTCCTGTCTACACGCCGATCTTCTTGGTCAGTGTTTCTCAGGACCATTTTCAGGTCTAGGACATGAATGTCAGTATGTAGTTGGTTGATAGTGCAAGTGCTTAGGAATAAATAATGGCTTTGGGGGTGGGGCTATCTTTCTGATTTGCATTTAGAAGTGCCAATCAATGTGCTTAAATAGTAGGAACTACATGAACCAGTCGTAACCAGGTTTGGAGAATTCTACCTAAGTATGCAGAGCTCCCTACACCCAAAAGGTGTCCTAGCGAGGGGCCTGGATCGCAGAGCTGGGGCCGAAGGCAGCGAGGGGGCAGCTGATAGAGCTGCGCCCAGGTCCACTGGGGGATTTTCTGGATTGTGCAATATAGCTGTGTGTCTGTGTGTTCATCTGTGTGTCTGCGTGTGAGCACATATACCTGAGGCTTGACCAATAACTGCAAGACTCACAGCTTGCAAAAGCGGCCACAGTGAGCTCTCTTACAAACCCGATTAACTGAATAACTGCCCTCGCCTCGGCGTGAAGCAACCAGAGGAGGGGACAGCTGAAAGAGGGCTTCCTTCAGCGGATGAAACAGCCTTCACACCAAAGCTCGATATGAGCCAATCTGTGCAGCCAGGCTTCCAGCCGACCGGCTGGCGGTTAATGAGCACCTACTACACAGAGACGCACTTGGCCAACGAAGGTCCATCCAGTCAAGGCTATGGCTTTTTTCACACAGCCTGCTGACATCTTGGACCCAAATAACACCCACTGTTTGCAACTCTGCAGGATACAGAGTTTGCATTAATATATACATATGTGCTAAGTCGCTTCAATCGTGTCCGACTCTTTGCAACCCCATGCACGTAAGCCCCCCGGGCTCCTCTGCCCATAGGATTCTTCAGGCAAGAATACTGGAGTGGGCTGCCAGTTCCTTTTCCAAATATATACATCAACATACAAACCTCACCCCTGGTTTCACTGCCTGTTAAGTTCTTACTTTAGCCCGTGTTCTCTATCCATTTACTTTGAAAACAAATTCTCTTTTTCTTTTATTTATATTTGTGTGATGTACAGGAAGGCCTGGTGTGCTGCGATTCATGGGGTCGCAAAGAGTCAGACACAACTGAGCAACTGAACTGATATTTGTGTGATCTTTCTTAAATCCATTCTGAAAGAAGGAAACAGTGTAAATATATTCAATGAGAGTATTTTTATTCATTAGGGATATCTGATGAGTTTTTATAAAGCTTCTGAGTTAGACATGTGTGTGTGTGTGTGTGTGTGTGTGTGTGTGCGCGCGCGTGCGCATGTGTGCTGAGGTGCTTCGGTCGTGTCCGACTCTGTGCAACCTTATAGATGCAGCCTGCCAGGCTACTCTATCCTTGGGATTCTCCAGACAAGAATACCAGAGTGGATTGCCGTGCCCTCCTCCAAGGGACCTTCCCGACCCAGGGATCGAGCCCAGGTCTCTTACATCTAACCTGCATTGGCAAGTGGGTTCTTCACCACCAGCGCCAGCTGGGAAGGCTGAGTTAGAGACAGTGAGTCTCGAAACCAGGGACATCTAGAAGTGAGGAATCCAGGCCAGGAGTCCAAAAGACCATGTCTTTTTCTGTGTCTTCTCCTGTCTACACGCCGATCTTCTTGGTCAGTGTTTCTCAGGACCATTTTCAGGTCTAGGACATGAATGTCAGTATGTAGTTGGTTGATAGTGCAAGTGCTTAGGAATAAATAATGGCTTTGGGGGTGGGGCTATCTTTCTGATTTGCATTTAGAAGTGCCAATCAATGTGCTTAAATAGTAGGAACTACATGAACCAGTCGTAACCAGGTTTGGAGAATTCTACCTAAGTATGCAGAGCTCCCTACACCCAAAAGGTGTCCTAGCGAGGGGCCTGGATCGCAGAGCTGGGGCCGAAGGCAGCGAGGGGGCAGCTGATAGAGCTGCGCCCAGGTCCACTGGGGGATTTTCTGGATTGTGCAATATAGCTGTGTGTCTGTGTGTTCATCTGTGTGTCTGCGTGTGAGCACATATACCTGAGGCTTGACCAATAACTGCAAGACTCACAGCTTGCAAAAGCGGCCACAGTGAGCTCTCTTACAAACCCGATTAACTGAATAACTGCCCTCGCCTCGGCGTGAAGCAACCAGAGGAGGGGACAGCTGAAAGAGGGCTTCCTTCAGCGGATGAAACAGCCTTCACACCAAAGCTCGATATGAGCCAATCTGTGCAGCCAGGCTTCCAGCCGACCGGCTGGCGGTTAATGAGCACCTACTACACAGAGACAGCACTTGGCCAACGAAGGTCCATCCAGTCAAGGCTATGGCTTTTCCAGTAGTCAGGTATGGATGTGAGAGCTGGACCATAAAGAAGGCTGAGCACCGAACGACTGATGCTTTTGAACTGTGGTGCTGGAGAAGACTCTCGAGAGTCCCTTGGACAGCAAGGAGATCCAACCAGTCCATCCTATAGGAAATCAACCCTGAATACTCATTGGAAGGACTGATGCTGAAGCTGAAGCTCCTGTACTCTGGCCACCTGATGCAAAGAGCCGACTCACTGGAAAAGACCCTGATTCTGGGAAAGATGAAAGGTCAGAGGAGAAAGGGGTGACAGAGGATGAGATAGTTAGACAGAATCCCTGACTCAGTGGATATAAATATGAGTAAACTCCAGGAGATGGTGAAGGACAGGGAAGCCTGGCAGGCTGTGGTCTATGAGGTTGCAAAGAGCTGAACACAACTTAGCAACTGAACAACTGCACAAATCACAAAGGGTGGATGTCCTGACTTGATTAAATTGCTTCTTTGCCTCTTTCCCATGAAAATGGCTCTCTTGTTTTCTAAACAGTTTATTTAACATAGGAAGCAAGTCTGGCCCTACGAGAAATGATATTGACAACATCAAAGCCTGCTGTTGGCATGACAGACATAGGACCTCATCAGATGAAAGGATGTCACAGCACCAGGCTTAGCTCCTGGGCCTGTGATTCCATGTGGATCTCAGATAAGTACCTTCAGTGTAAGCCCTTCCTCAGAGCGAGTCTCTCATCTTAGAGAACTGAAGGCTTTGTTTCATGTAAACTGAGGAAATCACATTCTCGAGGAGAAAGGCAAAGGGTGAGACGGGCTTGGGCAGACACCCTCTGGGTTTCCCCTCATCCCGTTCTGCCCCAGCCAGTGCCCAAGCCAACAGCACCCCTGCCCGACCTGCCCTCCCCAGGCGCACATCTGCTCCCGACCCCTTTAGGTACCACGCGTCCAGGATGGGCCCCTTGGACATTCGCCTTTCCATACTTTTTTCCCACTCAACCGGAAATGCCTCCAGTTTTAAGTCACAACAATAAGTGATGGTTCTCAAGAGTGTAGCTTAGTTGCCATGACCAAACCAAATGCATGCCTTCAGCATAAATGTCCACTTCCTTTATGGAAACATCAGAAGCAGCTTTGTCCTTCCCATGAGGCACACGTGAGACTCACTCCACTGTCCCTGTAAAAGCCTTATGGATCAGGGATGGATGAGCCCTTTCATACCTCACTGCTTCCAGCTAGCTTCATAAAGTTTCCTGAAAACTACACAGTGACCATCCTGAAGAGAAACCCAGTCCATGAGCCCAAATCGGGTGTTTTGCACTCTGAACTTTCTTGCTTGGAAGGTGGTGGAAACAGAAGTCCACTGGAGGTGGTCTGGTGCAGACTAAGGGCTGGGGATGGGAACTGTGCCGTGGAGGGGATTTGATCTCGTTTGTCATCAAACCTCACAGAGGTGAACTCCCAGGTGGCGTTAGTGGTAAAGAACCCACCTGCCAAGGCAGAAGACATAGGAGATGTGGGTTCAATCCCTGGGTCAGGAAGATCCGCTGGAGAAGGAAATGGCAACCCACTCCAGTGTTCTTGCCTGGAGAAATCCCATGGACAGAAGAGCCTGGCAGGCTACAGTCCTTGGGGATCACAAAGAGTCCAACACGACTAAGTGACTAACACTTTCACTTTCAAACTGGCAGTGGAGACGGTCCCCCCTTGACCTCTTCTGGCCCCTGACCCAGCTGCCAGAGGAGAATTATCAGCTAGAAGGACTGGTCTTAATTCTGGAGGGAAATTGTATAACCGCTGCACTATATGGAGCAGGAGAACGATGCTTGTAGCACAAGGGGGTCCCTGGGGCCCTGTTAGTACTCCCCACTGAGTGGCCCAGAATGATGGAAAGCTGAAACAACCCAGTAAATACACGATCATGGAAGGACTAATATCCTATAGATGTCGAGATTCAGGTCACCCTACCAGGGAACCAGGGCTTCCCTGCTGGCCCAGTGGTAAACAATCCACCTGCAATGCAGGGGACGCAGGAGACTTGGTTCAATCTCTGGGTGGGCAGATCCCCTGAAGGAGGGCATGACAACCCACTCGTTATTCCTGCCTGAAGAACCCCACGGACAGAGGAGCCTGGCGAGCTCCAGTCCACAGGGTCACAGAGAGTCAGACACGACTGAAGTGACAGTGTGCACACACCACCTCCGGGGCAAGGGAGAATCAAGCCTGCACCGGTTTCAGCCATGCTCGTCTCTATGACTCCAGCCACAAGCAGAGTCCCGGGCAGGACCACCCGGGGGTCAGGCACCCTTCGTCCATTCTTCCCTCAGGTAACAGTCATGGAGAACCTAGGGGACACCAGGCACTGGGCTTGGCCATGGAGGCAAGGCCTTTGTGGGCCTTACACAAGGGAGGCAGGTGAGAAGAGGACTTTCACACAAAATCCCCCTGCAGTGACAGAGGGAAACAAAAGCAGTGAAAGAAAGTAAGGCAGGCAGGGGCTGAGGGTCACTGGGTGGAGTGGCGGACAGGCACCTCTGGATGGGGTGGCTGGAGAGCCCCTCCAGAACTCCCTGGAACCAAGGGTTTCAGGCTAAAGCGACAGCAAGTTCAGTCCCAGAGGCAGAAGGCGAGGGGCCCAGATGGCTGCAAGAGGTGATGGAGGGAGCCCCCAGGGGCTACAGAAAGGGGCTTGAGAATGAAGGAGTCGAGGAGGGGGTTGTCTGAGTTCTAACTCACGCTTAGCTGCTAAGAAGTATCCAACTCTGTGCCACCCCGTGGGGCCCACCAGGCTCTTCTGTCCAGGGGAATTCCCAGGCAAGAACACTGGAGTGGGCTGCCATTTCCTTCCCCAGGGGATCTTCCCTCCCCAGGGACTGAACTCACATCTCCTGCACTGGCAGGTGGGGTTCTTCACGAGTGTGCCACCTCGGAAGTTCTCACTCACATCTTACTAGCTGCAGGTTGACCTCTCCGAGCGTCACTGTCCTCATCAGGGCACTCGTGACAAGCCACGCTAGGTATTGCTTGAGAGCTCATGACACCAAGACTTCAGTGTATGCGCGTCACTCACCGAATACCCCAGTAGGGCCCGCCGGGGCTCATCACTGCTATTGTTGTGGTGGGTATTTTCGGTTTTAAACAGCACATTTCCTCTAAGGAGTTTTAAGGCATCCTTCCGACTACCTTTAGTTTTGCAAAATAAATAAATCCCTGGCATGGTTCTCAAATCCAGAGCTATCGTTTTGGATTATGTTTGGAATTACTTCTGGAAAAGAATGACTCAGGCTCTCGGAGTCTCTTTCATAAGCCAGTGAGGGCTGGAATTTCAAGTTCTGACAACCGACAATACAGGGCTCCCAATTTTTAATTATGCCAGGTTAAAAAGTCCACCTTCTATTCTAAGTAGCACTTCATAAAAGGAAGGATATTTAACACCAAATAAGCTCAGAGAAAAGCAAGTCCTCCTTGGAAAGGTCACTCTGCATGGACTCTCTGTCTCACACACACACACACACACACATGCGCGCGTGCATGCACACACGTGGCGGTGAACACTTCACCACGGTGGATCAGCATCTGCTGGCCCATCCGCAGCCATTACTGCAGGCAGCTGAGGGTGACCAACACCAGGGCAGGAAGAGAGAGCCGAGAGGGGGCCGAGGAAGGCCGGGCCGCCGACCGAGCCTCTGACCTGCGGGGACGATGACGCGGCGCTCGTTGGTGGTCATGTTTGGGGGCGGCATGTGCTTCTCCTCCATGTAGCTGCTGTAGTTCATCCCGACGGTGTCCGGGCTCCCCACCATCTTCCCGCCTTTGGCCATGCTGCACTCATCAGGGGAGTTCCTGGAGGGGAAGAAGACACAGCCTTCCATTACTGCGGCCCCCCAGAGCCTGCCTCCCTGCCTTTCCATGGTGCACAGAGAGAAGCCAGGACGGCAAGGTGGAGGGGAAAGAGGGGGTTGGAGGAGGAGACTGAAAAGACGAACGCAGTCATCTGGGATGCGCTGAATGACCGTGTCTCCTCCAGGTTGACAAACTGAAGCCCCAGTCCCAGCGTGACGGCATGTGGAGGCAGGGCCTTGGGAAAAAATGAAATTTACATGAGGTCATGAGGCTGAGGCCCTTATGATGGGATTAGTGCCCTTATAAGAAGAGGAAGAGATCAGACTCCTCTCTTTCTCTCTCTCTGCCACTGAGTTTACAGTGAGAAGGTAGCCATCCTCCAGCCAAGGACAGAGGTCTCACCAGACCCAACCACCCCCCTCCCCAGCACCTTGATCTTGGACTTCAGTGTCGAGAATCATGAGAAAAAAAGTCCTGTTGTTTAAGACCCCTGGCCCAGGGCATTTTGTGACAGGAGCCTTGTGAGACTAAGACCGTGCCCACGCTCGCTGGAAGCAGAGCACAGGCATGTGGGGACCAGTGCTGCCACCCGGTTCCTAGTCCTCCAGCCAGCTCCTTCTGCAGTTGTCCTGTCAAAGCCCATCTGTGACAGGTGATTGGAAACACGCAGGGTACACTGGACGGGCACTTGCTCTCCCCGTGTGACTGCAAACAGGCCACGCACAAAGACGGTGAGAGACGACACTTTGCCAGGTCTATTCTAGAGTGACAAGCCTCTTCAAGACCTCAGAAGGATACCTCTGTGTTCACTTTCAAATCCCTGCAGCTGCTCGTTAGACATGGAATTTGAAGGCTCCCAGTGCTCCTGGCTTAGGGGTGGGCAGGAAGGGGAGCAGGACTGGCCCCGCAGGAAGCAGCAGGACAGGGGACCCCAGCAGCCCTGGAGGACTGGGATCAGGGGGTGAAACCAGCTCTGTGCCACCAGGGGTCAGCTGCTTGGGGAACAGCTCAGAGGGTTGCTGTTAGTTAAGGCAGCCATGGACACTTGGATAAAGACACACTTACCTTTCTGGAAAAACAGAAGAAAAAAAGAATACATGTTTCTTAATGTAAGATCTAAAAGTGATTGGATGTGATGAGATCACTGTTGTTCAGTTGCCAAGTCATGTCCAACTCTCTGTGACCTTATGGACTGCAGAATGCCAGGCTTCCCGATCCCTCCCGGAGTTTGCCCAAGTTCGCATCCATTGAATCAGTGATGCCATCCAACCATTTTATCCTCTGTCACCCTCTTCTCCTTCTGCCCTCAATCATTCCCATACATAACAGGTAAACTGCAAACAGAAAACTCCGCTTTAACCAGGGAACAGAAGAACGTGTCAACGCCTTCTTAGATGGTTAAGCCAGAGATCACTAACACAAGATCCCTTAGCTGAAGGATCCTGAGAGCTGAGTTACATCATCTAAGGCAGATTTCTGAAAATGTCCTCATAAGCATTACCCAACACAGGGTTTTTTGTACTCTTGGAAATCTATGTAATCTACTGGATTTTAGACTTTTATCTGAGGCTCTGATTGTTGTGGGCTCCACCCCAGTGGGTCCTCCTTTTTCTCCTCCACACCATGTCAGCTAGAACTCTGCAGCCAGTCTGCAGAATCTTGGAACTAGAGGCCTGGCATGGATGCGGCCTTCAAGCCTCAGGAGGTATCGAAGCAGAAGGGCACTCTCAGGGTGGGGCAGGACTGAGGTGAGGTGGAGAAACTCATTCTGGACACAAGAGTGGTGGCAGGGGAGTGGACAGGAAGGACGGACCATAGACCCTGGAAAGAGTTCATTCAGCATCTGGGAACTTTGAAACTACAGATTCATTCTCGGCATCTTTTGCACAGGTGCAGATGGAGGGAGCTCAAGGCTAACGATGAGGATGGAGCAGGTATGTCTGGATGGAGGTAATAGCTGGGGTCGCCTGGACTGAGCCCGCACCATGGGCCAGGAAATACATAACCCTGCTTCATGGCATCCGCACAGCTGTACTAACATGAAGGAAAGTCAAAAATAATAGCGGTCAGAGTTCCCATGGTGTGAACCCTGTATATTTCCGACGCTGCCTACACATGCATTATTTCCTCTTGATGCTATTTTTCCTGGCTTCCAACATTTATCTCTAAAAGACCCATCCTAATATCAAAACACTGAATGTCTTCACTTGAGACTTAAGTTTCCTATCCCCTTGGAAAATTCCATCCGTTGAGTAGAGTGTGTGTGTTTTGGTCTATTTGTCTCAAGGAGAGAAGTTACTAGGGAAGAGAGTTAGAGGAGTTTGGTTCTTTAGGAAAAAAGACTTTAGATGCTACGTAGGTGATGACTGTTGCTCTAGGATGAGCGCTGTTCGGATTCAGTCATTCACTCCTCATTTAGAGCATTTTTTAATTGAGTGCTTGCTGTATACCGGCACTACAAAATTCTTTCTTCTCCAGCAAGGCAGTTAGCCATTTAAAAAGTGAAAGGCCAAGGAGATGTACACAATTACAGGAAGAAGGGTCACTGGGGATCATGGACCCTTCAGATGAACTCTGTCATTTTCTTACAACCCTACTGTCCAATTTCCATCTCTGAGGACTAAGCTCTAGGAACAGATTATGTCAGCTTTCCCATGGCATTAAAACAGATCCCTCATCAAATCCGGAGATACAATGAGCTATTAAACTGCCTTCTGTGTATTCCGATACAAATTGCTAAGCCACTTCAGTCGTGTCCACCTCTGTGCTACCCCATAGACTGCAGCCTACCAGGCTCCTTGGTCCTTGGGATTCTCTAGGCAAGAACACTGGAGTGGGTTGCCATTGCCTTCTCCGAACTATCCAGTTAGAAGTGGTTAAAAGAGTATGCTTTATATTATGTGATTTTTACCACAATAAAAATCATTAAAAAATAAAAATAAATTACATTTTATTGGAATTTTACAAAAATATGTGTACATATTTAAAACAGGCGTAATCTTCAACAAGGTTAGTTTATGCCTTCATCTGATAACCAGAAGACATAATTCACTTTATTAAGCTTTTCCAGCCAGCTTTCAGCATTGGGGGGGGGAAAGCAACATGAAATGCTATTTTCAAAAGCTATACATTCAGGACATTTTTAAAAATATTTTTCCCCCACTGTATTTTGTTTTAGCTTCAGAGGAAGACAGAAGGGGACCATATTTATGTTCATTTAAAATTTTTTTTGCAATAACTCTAAGGGAACTCCAACCTCAGCGTGGGAAGAGGGTCACCCCAGTAGGGCCACTGACATACAGAACTCAAGCCAGGTGTTCAAAGTAACACTGATTGAAGGGGCCTCAGCTGTTCCAGTCTCATTGTTCAACCTTTTCCCCTTAACTGTTCTCTTGGAAATGTTAATAGCAAAGTAGAGAAGGCAATGGCACCCCACTCCAGTACTCTTGCCTGGAAGATCCCATGGGCAGAGGAGCCTGTTGAGCTGTAGTCCATGGGGTCGCTAAGAGTCGGA